>CM072940.1:12500-228359 GCA_036971965.1 Nyctalus aviator | reverse complement strand
CCGGGACTGTCTGTCACCGCCCGGCGTTCCTCCGGGAGCGTTCCTCCGGGAGCCGCTGGCTGACCCAGGCCGGGCCGTGGTGAGAACACGCTGTGTGTGGACAGCAGCCAAGTGCATCCGGCGGCCAGGCCTGGGGAGGCGGCAGGTGCCGAGGGAGACGGCGAGGGAGCGGCCGGGAGTCTGGCCCAGGTCCCCCCCCTCCCCCCGGGGCCTCCTGACAGGCGCCTCCTTTCTGGGGGCAGATTCTGGAGAAAGGGGGGCACCCAGCCCCCCGCCCTCGGCAAGGAGCTCCGCGGGGCCCCAGGACGGGGCCGAGGAGCAGGGAGGGGCGGCCCAGCGGGCGGCCCGGAGGCCGTGGGTCTGTGGGTGAGGGCACCTCGAGGAGAAGCCGGCGTCCCCGGAGGCCAGCCGGCCGGCACGCGTCATCACCGGCCGCGGGCCCTGGGGGGAGGTGGGGGAGCGGGGGGTGCACAGAGGTCACCCCTGATGACAGAGGAGGAAGCTGAGGCCCAGAGGCCGGAGCCCAGCCAACGGGAAGGCCGCCCGGCTCCCGGGGCCACAGCCCGGGACAAGGAGGGCCGGGGGATCGTCTGTGACCGGGGAACGGGTCCGGGGTCAGTGCCCTGGCCTCTGAGGTCACGGGGGGGGGGGTAGCCAGGGGGCAGGGGGCATCGCACCGAGGAGGTGGCACCAGGCAGGGAGACGTGACATGTTTTTATTTTTTTTACTTTTTTGTTTATTGATGTCAGAGAGGAAGGGAGCGGGAGGGAGAGAGAAACCTCCACCAGCTGCCTCCTGCACGCCCCCCACTGGGGACGTGCCCGCAACCAAGGTCCGTGCCCTTGACCGGAATCGAACCCGGGACCCTTCCGTCCGCAGGCCGACGACGCTCTATCCGCTGAGCCACACCGGTTTCGGCTCAAATGTATTTTAATTGATCTCAGAGAGGAAGGAGAAGGAGAGAGAGAGAAACATCCATGAGGAGAGAGGATCACGGATCTTCTGCCTCCCGCACGCCCCCCACTGGGGATGGAGCCCACACCCCGGGCCTGTGCCCCGACCGGGAATCGAACCCTGACCTCCCGGTTCCTAGGTCGACGCTCCACCTGCCACCTCCTCAGGCTGCTCCTCCCGCTCGGGGTGCAGCCCCCTCTGTCCCCACAAAGGCCTGGGGGTCTGGGTGGGGGTGGCAGGTGGGGTTGGGGCTCACCTTCCTCGTCCTCCGAGGAAGACGGGGCGCTCCCCCCCGCCCCCCGGCGGCTCTCAGAGGCCCCCTGAGGCCCTCCCTGAGCTAGCTGGGGGCCTGTCCTTGCTCTGGATGTCGGGGTCCCAGGTGCCCCTCCCTCGGCACCGACGGCAGAGGAGGCAGAGGTGGCCGAGGGCCGGTCAGGACAGGCCTCCTGCGGGGAGGACACCTTGAACTTGGCTCTGAACTGGCGAAGCCAAGGGTCAAGGCCAAAGGTCAAGGCCGAGGAGAAAGGGCAGACAGGGCGTGGGAGGGGGTCCCAGCCTGGCCATGGGAACTGGTGTCAGGACTGTAGGGGCTGTCCTCTGATGGAGGGGAGAGGAGAGAAGGGGACCCCCCGCCCCGGAACCCCAACCCCAGCGCCATTGGCTGCTAATAACCCCAACCACCCCGTCACCGAGACGCCTGTCATTGTGGGGCGCGGGGCCCGGAAAACAGTAATTAATCCTCACGGGGGCCCCCTCTCCGGCCGGAGATGCAGGAAGGGGCGGGAGGACCCCCCCCCGGGGGGCGGGATGGGGGCGGAGCCGGCGCCCTGCCCCCAGGGGACTCCGGCCGGCAGAGGCTGCCCGAGGCCTGACCCTGGGCTCCGGCAGACGCTGACCCTGACCTCCGGCCGGCATGGCCCTCTCCTGCGGGTCCTCCCCGAGCCGCCAGCTCCTCTTTGTGGGGCCCGGGGTGGTGATCCCCTGGAACGGGGCGCTGCTCCTGGCCAGTGGGTGTCCCGACGCCGCCCCGACAGCCCGGGGGGGTGGGGGGGGTCGCCCCAGACTCTGTCCCAGCTGCTGTCTGCACCAGCCCGAGCCCTGGCCGGGGGAGAGGAGGGGGAGGAGGGGGAGGAGGGGGACAGCACGGGTCAGTCTGGTCCCGTCTCTCCTCCTCGGAGGTGCAGGCCGGCCCCTCGGATCGCTCGGGCGATGCCAGCAGGCGGGCGGGCGGGCGGGCGGAGAGGAGCCGGCCGGTCCCACGGCCTGACCCCTGCCTCTCCCTCAGGCTCCATGTACGACGGCCTGGCCGACAATTACAACTACGGGACCGCCAACCGGAGCTACTACACCAAGCTGCAGGCCGGCAGCGGCTCCTGGGCCTACCCGGTAAGGAGCCGAGAGTCTGCGGGGGGCAGGGGGGCGGGGGGGGTGCAGGGGACCCACCGACGGGGAGCGCGGGACCCCCGACTCTGCGGAGGGCCGCTGGGGGCCGCTGGGATATTTCTGAGTGTCTCCGGTGAGAGCCATTCTCCAAAAGCATCAGGAAAAAAAATATATATTTTTTTAATCCTCCCCCAAGGCTGTTTTCCCATCGTTTGGGGGGAAGGGAAGGAGGGAAAGAGAGAAGCGTCGATGTGAGAGAGACACATGGATGGCTTGCCTCCTGCACAAACCCCCCACCCAGGGCTGGGGATCGAACCGGCCACCCAGGCACATTGCCTTGACTAGGAATCCGGCCGGTGACCCTTCGGGACCTGGGCCGACGCTCTAGCCACCAAGCCACACCAGCCACGGCCGTGGGTGGGCCTTCCTCCCCCTCTTGTGAGGGCCCATTGGACATTTCTGTGTCTCCGGGAGAGAGAAAAAATTCTTTAGGCACACCCACCAACGGCCACTTAAAAAAAAATATATATATATATATATATATATATATATATATTATTGATTTTTTTTTCCCCCTGAGAGAAAGGGAGAGGGATAGAGAGCTAGAAACATGGACGAGAGAGAAACATGGACCAGCTGCCTCCTGCACACGCCCCCTCCCCCCCACTGGGGACGTGCCCGCGGCCAAGGTCCACGCCCTTGACCAGAATCGAACCCGGGAGGACCCTCCCGTCCGCGGGCCGACGGCGCTCTGTCCACGGAGCCGCGCCGGTCAGGGCAAAGGGTCGCTTTGTAAAGTCCACGTGGCCGTGTCTGAAGGGGGCCCAGCCCCTCCGTTCTCTGGCTCCCTCGGTTCTGTCTGTGCTGGAGTCAGAAGCCTCTGTGGGGCCCTCAGAGCCTCGTGCTGGGGGACGGGGAGGAGGCCGGGGCGCCGGCTCCGAGGGGCTCAGTGCTCAGGGGTGCCCCCCCCCGCCGGGGTCCTGGCGGGGGGACACACGCTGGGTGGTGCATGAGCCAGGCGGGTCTTGTTGTCGACGTGACTGCTTCCTCCTCGGGCTCCTGCTGGGGCTCATTAGGAGCTTGTGCTCGCTGTGTTTGTTGTTTCTGCGTGTTATTGGCGAGGGACTAAACTTAGGGCCCAGCCAGGATCTGCTGGAGACCGAGTTCCCCTGTGTGTGTTTGTTTTCCGATTCCTTTTTTATTTTTTTATTTTTATTTTTTTAAAATATATTTTTATTGATTTTGTACAGAGAGGAAGGGAGAGAGATAGAAAATCAGAAACATCGATGAGAGAGAGTCATCGATCAACTGCCTCTTGCACACCCCCTACTGGGGATGTGCCCGCAACCAAGGTACATGCCCTTGACCGGAATCGAACCTGGGACCCTTCAGTCCGCAGGCCGACGCTCTATCCATTGAGCCAAACCGGTCCCGGCCAGATTCCTTTTTTAAAAAATATATAGATAGATAGATAGATAGATTATTGATTTTTTTTTTTTACAGAAATGGAGGGAGAAGGAGAGAGCTAGAAACATCGATGAGAGAGAAACATCCATCAGCTGCCTCCTGCACACCCCTCCCCACTGGGGATGTGCCCGCAACCAAGGTCCATGCCCTTGACCGGGATCGAACCCGGGACCCTTCCGTCCGCAGGCCGATGCTCTATCCGCGGAGCCGCACTGGTCAGGGCTTTTTCTGATTCTGAATGTCAGTGGGTACCCTGGGTGCCACCTGAGCCCAGGGGACCAACCCCTCAGGGGGCGACAGGCCAGGCCCCGATGGGGAAACCGGGGCTGGGACAGAGAGTGGCGGCCGGCCAGCGGGGAGCCGGGGCCCGGCTCCCGCAGGCGGGGTGGGTGAGAGCCGGGAGGGCAGGGCGCTGGGTGGGACCCGTGGGGTGGGTGGGGAGATGAACAATCTGGCTGGTGCTGACGAGGCAGATGGCACCGGGATCCAGATAAACCTCCCCCCGCCTCCGGGGGCGCCGGTCCTCCCGCCTGGGAAACGGGGGCGGGCCCCCTGGGCGGGGCGGCCCGTCACTCACAGGTGGATACATTGTTGCATCAGCCCTGGTGCCTGAGACTTTGTGTCCAGCTTGGTTACAAGGTGATACTTTGTATCCAGCTCGGTTACAAGGTGATACTTTGTGTCCAGCTCGGTTACAAGGTGATACTTTGTATCCGGGCGCCGTCAGCGTGGCCACTCAGCCCACTGTGGGCCTTGCCTCCAATGCGCCGGCTCCCGAGGCCCCCTCCCCCCGCACCCCGTTTTCTGGCCGCCAGGGGAAACCCCTTCTCTTCCCCACACCCCGAGGCCCCCCCGCCCGCCCTCCCTGGCGGGGCTCAGACGTGACTCACGCGGGCACCTGCCGGGGCAGGTCCCGTCTCCGCTCCACTCCGCCCGGAGGCTCTGGGAACGGCCGGGCTGCGTGCTCGCGGGCTGTGGGGAGGAGGAAGCGGGACGTTCGGACGGAGCCAGGCCCGCGGGCGGGCAGAGGAGCCGGGTGGGGCAAAGGGGGGGGGGGCGGGAGAAAGAGCGCGGAGGGGAAAGTAACCGAGGTTGGGGCACAGCGGGCCCCCGGTCTACGGACGTCCCAGCCGAGATAGGACAGGCACAGGGGCCGTGCGACCCCCACCCCCACCCCCACCCCCACGCCCTCCCCCACGCCCTCCCCCACCCCCATCCCCATCCCTACCCCCAACCCCATCCCCATCCCACCCCCACCCTCATGCCCTCCCCCACCCCTCAATAGGAGAGAGAGAGGCGGCCACACTTCCTTTCTCTCTGCAGAGAGCAAATGTGGGCCACTTAGCAGCTACCTGACTTAAGGCACGCACACACACACTCACACACACACTCACATACACACACTCACATGCACACGCATGTGCGCACACACATATACACACACTCATACCTACATACACACACATGCACACACTCGTACACACACACACACACTCGCATGCACTCTCACACTCATACATACACACATGCACACACTAGTACACACACACACAGGCACGCACACACACATGCACGCATGCCAGGCTGACCTCCTCCCGGCTCGCCCCCCCTCAGCCCCCAATGCCCTCTCCGGCCGTGCCCGCCGGGCCTCTGCCGGCTCCCGGAGCCCAGGGGAGGGAATGGGGGGCCACAGGCTCCCCCCCTGCCCCCCGCAGGCCTGCCCAGAGCCAGCCAGGGAAGGACGGGTGTGTGCCAACCCGCGTCCCGTGCCAGCCCGTGACTCACTGCCACCCGCCCGGAGATAGGAGGGTCCCTGAGGGCCCCGGGCGCCCCCAACAAGAAGAGACAGCACCCCGCTTGCTGAGGGACAGAACGTGCCCGAGAGCCAGGAGCCGGGAGCCGGCAGGGATGGGCTGAGCCGAGGCCCCGCAGCACCCACCTACCCCACCCCACCCCCACCCACCCCCACCCCACCCAGAGAGCACAGCCGGCCCCAGGCCTGTTCCCGCCGGCACCCGCTGAGTCCCAGACACTCCCTGCTTTTAAACTGCGGGGGGCGCCTCTGTCTGGGGTGCCCCCCCAGGGATGGGCCCCCCAAGCTCCTCCCACTTGTCTCAGAGGCCTGAGGCTCCGCCCCCAGGCTGAGGGGTTGGGTGAGGCCTGGACATGGGGTTCCCCCCGCCCCCGCCCCGTCCCTGACCCATGACCCCTGGCCTCAGGCGTACCATCAGCTCAGACCAGCTCCCTGCAGCCCTGACAGCCCACCGCCCGTGTCCTTGCTCAGAGAAGTCAGAGACCACTGCCCCGGCCAGTGTAGCTCAGTGGATAGAGCGCCGGCCTGCAGACCGAAGGGTCCCGGGTTCGATTCCGGTCAAGGGCAGGGCCTCATTTGCAGGCTCCTCCCCGGAGGAGCGCGTGCAGGGGGCAAAAACCCACCCATGTGTTTCTCTCCCATCGACGTTTCCCTCTGCCTCTCCCTCTCCCTCCTCCACGCTCCCCACAATATCCCGGAGTGAGGAGGATGAACTCGTGAAAAAATGGAAAATAGATGGTGGTGTGGCCAGCCCATACCGGTTTGGCTCCAGTGGATAGAGCGTCGGCCTGCGGACTGAAGGGTCCCGGGTTCGATTCCCGTCAAGGGCATGGACCTTGGTGGCGGGCACATCCCCAGTGCAGGGGGAGGGGGGTGCAGGAGGCAGCTGATGGATGTTTCTCTCTCGTCGATGTTTCTGACTCTCTATCCCTCTCCCTTCCTCTCTGTAAAAAAAATATATATATTTTAAAAAAATGGTGGTGGGGCCGGCCAGATGCCCCCTGAGCCTTCCCCCACCCAGCCCAGCGCCAGGCCCCACCCTGCTCCCGGCCCCAGGGGAGGGTGCTCGAGAGGAGCTCAGGAGGAGACGGGGACCCCACCCACCCCACAACGCCCGAGTCCCACCCCTGGTGACTCAGGCCGTGGCTCCCACGCTGAGCCTCTCTCTGCTGAGCAAGCAGGTCCCCGCCCCCTCCCCAGCGCCCAGCCCTGGGCCGAGCACCCCTCCCAGCCGCCCTCCCTGAGGACCCGGGGAGGCGGGGCAGAGCTGCCCGCCACCTGCAGGGCCCCCTCCCCTCCCCGCACCGGGGTCTGCCCAGCCCTGGCCCCAGCCCCAGGACGATCCCAGCCCCTGGGTGCCCCCAGCCCGGGCCCGGAGAGGTCCTGTGTGCAGGCTCCCACGGGAGGGCGACGGAGGGGCCGGCCCGGCTCGGCTGGGCGCGCTGGCGGGGAGGGGCAGGGCGCGCCCGGGGGAGCCGGTCCGGCCGGCCTGGCCCGGCTGGTTTCACTGGGCTCATCGGCTCATCACCGGGCTCCCCGGGCGGGCGGGCAGTGCGGTCTGGTCAGCCTGGCCGCCCAGCTGCTGGGCCGCGGGCAGAAGGGAGGGGCGGGGCCGGGCGTGTGTGTGTGTGTGTGTGTCTCTGTGTGTGTCTGTGTGTGTCTGTGTGTCTGTGTGTCTGTGTGTCTGTGTGTGTCTCTCTGTGTGTATGTGTGTGTGTGTCTGTGTGTGTGTGTCTGTGTGTGTCTGTGTGTGTGTCTGTGTGGTGTGCTGTGTATCTGTGTGTGTGTCTGTGTGGTGTGTCTGTGTGTCTGTGTGTGTCTGTGTGTGTCTGTGTGTGTCTGTGTGGTGTGTCTCTGTGTGTGTCCGAGGCAGAGACACCGCGGGCTCCATCCCCGGTCCACGACCCTCTGCCATCCCTGATGCTTCTGTCTCCCTCTCCCTCTCCCTCCCTCTCCGACACCAGTAACACCATATAGTTTTTAAAAGAGAGAAAGAAGGAAAAGGAAGAGAGAGACCCCGGGCTGGGGAGCGCCCGGCCGGGTGCGGACGGGAGGAGGGCAGAAGAGGGGTGAGCCCAGCACCCCGTCATGAGCCGAAAGGGGGCAGCACGGGGCCTGGGCGGGAGAGGCCCTGGGCCCCCCTGGGAGGCCAGGCGGAGTGTCCCCTCCCCAGGAGCCCCAGGGCCTCCCCCCCCCCCCCGCGGGCGGAGGTACGCCTCCCGGGCGCCCCCTGCTGTCCAGCCCAGGCCTCTCTGGGACTCAGGGATCCGCTCCGCCCCCAGGAAGTGAGGTTCCCGCCTTTGGAATGCTCTGTGATCACCCCAGCGGAGGCTGGAGATTCCCAGGGAGTCACAGACAGGGGGGTGTATTCAGGCCGCAGATGGCTATCTGTGCGAACACACACACACACACACACACGCACACACACCCACACGCGCACACACGGGCTGTCCCGCCGGCTGGCGTGGAGGGGGCATCCGTGCTCGTCCCGGTGACGGAGAGGCAGCTCCTGGCTTTCTTGCCCCGGGGGCCGGCAGGCTGAGGTCCCGCACACAGAGGGGAACTGTCCTCCCGGGATGCCAGCCGCGCCCACGCCATTCCTGCAGGTGCCAGCCGGCTGGGCCGCGCGCCCCCACGTGGGCGAAACTCTGGGTGACAGGGCTCCGCCGTGGAGGGTCGGCCTGTGAGCCCGGAGGTCAGGGTTCGATTCCCGGGTGGCGGGCCCCATCACCGGTAGGGGAGGGCGGGCAGGAGGCATGGTGGATGTTTCTCTCTGTCTCTCTCCCCCTTCCTCTCTGAAATGAATAAAATTATTTTTAAAGAGAGAGAGAGAGAGAGAGAGAGAGAAGGGCTCTAACCAGTGTGGCTCAGTGGATAGAGCGTTGGCCTGTGGACTGAAGGGTCCCGGGTTTGATTCTGGTCAGGGGCATGGACCTGGGTTGCGGGCACATCCCCAGTGGGGGGTGTGCAGGAGGCAGCTGATTGATTGATATTTCTAGCTCTCTATCCCTCTCCCTTCCTCTCTGTAAAAAAAATCAATGAAATAGATTTTAACAGAGAGAGAGAGAGAGAGAGAGAGAGAGAGAGAGAGAGGAGAACATCACCGGCTCTCGCTGGGACACGGGCGTCTGTGCAGGCAGGGCTGGGCCACCCCAGACAATGCCGCCCACCTGCCCGGGGACACGGGAGCTGGGGTGCGGCTCCCAGAAACGGGCGCGGCTGCTGGAATGCGGCTGATGGGAAGTGCGGTCCACAGGGGTGTCCCCCACCCACCCCCTGGGGGCCCCCCAGCCCCCTCCCCATGGGCCAGGCCTCCCCTGCTCCTGCCCAGCCAGAAAGCAGGGCCCCGGAGCCCAGGGGGGCTCCTCCGAGGGGAGGGGGGTCCGGGGCGCTGGGTCTGGCTCCACGTCAGTTGGCAGAGGGCGACGGGCGTGTCCTGTCGGAGAACAAGGCGCTCCTGTCCCGTCCCGCTCCCCAGAGGCTCCGGCTCTCCCTGGGAGAGTGGAGGCGAGGGGCGGGGCCTGGCTGCCTCGCTGCCGCGTCGTCTGCAAGGTGTGCCGTCCGTCCGTCCATCCGGGCGCTGGCCACGCTGCCCCCTCCCCTGCCCCCTGCCCGCGGCTGCTCACTTCCCTCCCGTCGCCCTCACGCCAGCTCCCGGAGGGCGGGAGGGTTTGGCCCCGTGTGGGGAGAAGCCCGCCCTTGTCCGGGCGCACAGTGGGTGTGCGGGTGGCGCTGGCGGGCGCGCAGTGGGTGTGCGGGTGGCGCTGGCGGGCGCGCAGTGGGTGTGCGGGGTGGGGGGGGGGCGGTCGCCGAGGGCTCCAGGCACAGCCCTCAGGCTCCTGGGCTGAGACGGGGCTGTGGGGGAGGCGCTGGGCCGTGGGCAGCCTGGGGCTCGGTACTTCCACCCAGTGTAAGTACTTACCCGTGGGGCTTGGTACTTCCCCCCAGCCTGGCGCCCTGCTCTGAGCCTCTCCCCGCAGCAGAGAGGGAGCGACAGGGACTCCCCGGCCTGAGGGGCCACATCTGGTGTCGATCGGAATCAGCCAGATGCCTGATCTCCCCCCCAACACACACACACACACACACACACACACACAGAAATACACGCACACACTCACAAAGTCACACACTCACGGTACACTCACACACACACACATACACACTTTAAAAATTATATGTATATAATATAAATATATATTTAAATATATAAATATAAATATAAATAATATAATTACAAGTTATATATATATATATATTTGATCTCAAAGAGGAAGGGAGAGGGAAAGAGAGAGAGAAAGATCCACGGTGAGAGAGAATCACCCATCGGCTGCCTCCTGCACGCCCCTCCTGGGGACGGAGCCCACACTCCAGGCCTGTGCCCTGACCGGCAATCGAACCCGGGACCTCCTGGTTCCCAGGTGGACCCTCCACCTCTGAGCCACCCCAGCCGGCCTCTAGTCCGTCCTCTAAAAGGATGGCCGCAGCCCGCTACCCTGATTTCAGAGTCCATCCGGGGCCAGGCTCTGAGGGTGGGAAATAATGTGTCAGGCGCTGGTAACGGTTCCTGGGCCCCGAGTCTCCTGGGTTCCATGAGCATCACCCATCGCTGCGGGGCCAGGGGACACCCACTGAGCCTCTCTCTCTCTCTCTCTCTCTCTCTCTCTCTCTCCGCCCCCCCCCCCCCAGATGTACAACGGGACCCTCAAGCGGGAGGCCGACAACCGGCGCTTCAGCTCCTACAGCCAGATGGAGAGCTGGGGCCGCCACCACCCGCGGGGCGCCTGCCACACGGGCGCGGGCAGCGACATGTGCTTCCTGCAGAAGCTCAAGGCCAGCCGCAGCGAGCCCGACCTCTACTGCGACCCGCGCGGCACGCTGCGCCGCGGCCCGCCGGGCGCCAAGGGCCACAAGGGCACGCAGAGCCGCTACAGCTTCTACAGCGCCTGCAGCGCCCAGAAGCCCGCCCGCAAGTGCCCGCCGCGCCCGCCCTCCTGCGCCTCCAAGCAGGACCCCGTGTGCGTGCCGCCGCTCGCCTGCAACAAGGACCTGTCCTTCGGCCACTCCCGCGCCAGCTCCAAGTGAGTGCCGCCGGGGCGGGGCCTGTGCCGGGGCGGGGCGGGGGATAGGGCGGGGCCTAGGCTGGGGGCGGGGCCTGCGTCAGAGAGGGGCGGGGATAGCGTAGGGCCTGGTCCGAAGGAACAGATGGGAGGGGCGGGGATAGCTAGCTTTGGTCCGAATGGAACAGATGGAGAGATTTGAGAATTAGGGTGGATGGGTGGATGGATGGATGGGTGGATGGATGGATGGATGGATGGATGGATGGATAGATGAATGGGTGGATGGATGGGTGGATGGGTGGATGGGTGGATGGGTGGATGGATAAATTGATGGATGGGTGGATGGGTGGATGCATGATGGATGGATGATGGATGGATGGATGGATGGATGAATGGGTGGATGGATGGGTGGATGGGTGGATGGGTGGATGGATAAATTGATGAATGGATGGATGGATGAATTTGGATGGATGGATAGGTAGATGGGTGGATGGATGAATAGATGGGTAGATGGATGATGGATTGGTGGATGGATGAATTGATGGGTGGACGCATGATGGATGGATGAATTTGGATGGATGGATGGATAGGTAGATGGGTGGATGGATGAATAGATGGGTAGATGGATGATGGATTGGTGGATGGATGAATTGATGGGTGGACGCATGATGGATGGATGGATACAAGTATGCACAGATGAAGGGAAAGAGGGAAGATGGATGGATGGATGTGGGGGAGGCCTGTCCATTCCCTTCCAGTTGCCCAGCCCCCGGCACAGGTGTGAGAGATGGCAGAGCGGGTGGGCAGCTTCCCTTGGGCGCAGGGCAGAGGTGCCTCCCCACTTGGACCCTAGCCCATGTCCAGGTCCTCATCACCGCGAGTGTCCACGCCAGGGCGAGCCCGTTCCCTCCCTGCCCTGAGGCACAGAGGTGTCCCCAGGCGGGCCTTGCCCTGGCTCTCGGAGGGCAGTGAGGCTGAGCCAGGTTGGGTGCGCAGAGAGGATGCTCCAACCCCAGCCCCCGGCCCCTCGTAACCCCGCCCCGCGGACCCCGTAACCCCGCCCCGCGGCCTGCCTCCAGGATCTGCAGCGAGGACATCGAGTGCAGCGGGCTGACCATCCCCAAGGCCGTGCAGTACCTGTGCTCCCAGGATGAGAAGTACCAGGCCATCGGGGCCTACTACATCCAGCACACGTGCTTCCAGGACGAGTCGGCCAAGCAGCAGGTACCGGCTGCACCCGCGCGCCCCGCCCCTGTCCCAGCTGTTCGCCTGGGTGGGCGGCATCGGCCTGGCCTTTGTGCACAGAGGGTGGGGGCACTCTCTGTCGCTCCCTCCCACCCTGCCCAGCACCCTGGGGCGGGCAGTGTGCTTGGCGTTGCCCAAGATCAGAGCTTGGGCAACTTGACCTTGTGTGCGGAGCAAAGCGCTCTGGTTGAGGGTACATTTCTCACGGGATCTTCACCTCCAAACTCCCGAGGAGGGAATGGGGCTCGGCAGGAGGGGTGCTCCCTGAGTGTGTCCACGAGGAAGGAGGGGAGTCAGGGTCTGAGCCCCCATCTTAAATATAAATATATATATATATATATATATACAATTATTATTATTATTATTATTATTGACTTCAGAGAGGAAGAGAGAGAGAGAGAGAGACCCATGACGAGAGAGAATCACGGACCGGCTGCCTCCTGCACGCCCCCCCCTGTGGATGGAGCCCACAACCCGGGCGGGTGCCCTGCCTGGGGATCGAACCCTGACCTCCTGGTTCCTGGGTGGACCGACGCTCCACCGCCGCGGAGCCACGCCGGCCGGGCTGAGTCCCCTCTCTGGCCCGTTCCCACGGGGTCGCGCACGTCTGAGCCCCGCCCTGACCGGCGCCCCCCGCCTGCCCCCAGGTCTACCAGCTGAGCGGCATCAGCAAGCTCGTGGACCTGCTGCGCAGCCCCAACCAGAACGTGCAGCAGGCGGCGGCCGGCGCGCTGCGCAACCTGGTCTTCCGGAGCAACGCCAACAAGCTGGAGACCCGGCGGCAGGGCGGCATCCGCGAGGCGGTCAGCCTGCTGCGGGCCACGCGCAGCGCCGAGATCCAGAAGCAGCTCACCGGTGGGCACGGGGGCGGGGCTACACAAGGGGCGGGGCCATGTATAGGGCGGGGCCATGGGCGGAGAGGGGCGGGGCCACGCGCAGCGCGGAGATCCAGAAGCAGCTCACCGGTGGGCACGGGCGCGGGGGCGGGGCCACGCAGGGGGCGGGGCCATGGGCGGAGAGGGGTGGGGCCGCGCAGGGGGCGGGAGAGGGGGCGGGGCCACGCGCAGCGCCGAGATCCAGAAGCAGCTCACTGGTGGGCACAGGCCCGGGGGCGGGGCCACGCACGGGGCGTGGAGGGGAGGGGCCACGCACAAGGATAGGGAGGGGACGGGGCTATGCACATGGTGGGAGAGGGGGCGGGGCCATGGGTTTGGAGAGGGGCGTGACCAGGCAAAAGGTCGGGAGAAGGGGTGGGGCCATAGGTGAAAGGGGCGTGGCCGTGCACATGGTGGTAGGGTCGAGGCCATGGGTTGGGAGAGGGGCGTGGCCACGCACGGGGCGGTAGGGGGGGCGGGGCCATGCACGAGGGTGGCCAGAGGGGACCCTGGCATTCTGCATGCGCCCAGGGGCCCAGGTCTTGGGGAGGATCTTGGGTAAAGGGGTGCAAGGTTGGTGTCCAGGCGGGCCCCCCTCCAGCAGGCCCGGTGGGGGGGCTTCTGGGCGAAGGGGACAGGGGCCCATGGGTCTCCAGCATCCACCCCATCCCCCACCCCCGTGTCCGAAAAAAAGCGCTGAGCACTGAGGGCCGGGCCCTGTGCGGCCTCCATCGGACGGGACTGTGAGGCCCGGGACCGTCCCGGGAGACAGGGATGGGTTTTCCTGGAATGACTGAGCCCGGGTTTTCTGGTGGAAGACTGAGCCCCGCCCCAGCCGGTGCGGCTCAGTGGATAGAGCGCCGGCCTGCGGACTCGAGGGCCCCAGGTTCGACTCCGGCCAAGGGCACGTGCCCAGGTTGTGGGCTCCATCCCGCCGCCCTCCCCGCGGGGGGGCGTGCAGGAGGCAGCCGATCCATGGTTCTCTCTCTCGTCATGGATGTTTCTAGCTCTCTCTTGCTCCCTCCCTTCCTCTCTGAAACCAACAAAAAGACAATAGAGCCCAGGAGGAGATGCTGAACCTCACAATGCCTACTGAAAACCACCCATCCGTGGCTTTTCTTGGTTTAAACGTTGTTACTGATTTCTGAGAGGAAGGGAGAGGGAGCCAGAGAGGCATCCACGGGGCAGCCAGAGCACCGTGGACCAGCTGCCTCCTGCACGCCCCCCTCCCGGGGCCGGAGCCAGCAGCCGGGGCCTGTGCCCTGAGGGGGAATGGAGCCGCGGCCTCCGGTTCATAGGTGGACACTCAACCCCGGAGCCACGCGGGCCGGGCTGGGCCGTGGTTCTGGGGGGTCACGTCCCTGTGCGTTCCTGCGGAGCTACCCAGAGAGCTTGGGGCAGGTTCGGCAGACCAGGCCTGGCTGCAGGGGGCAGTCTGGAGCCGGCCTGTGACGGCCCGTCCCCCCAGGGCTGCTCTGGAACCTGTCCTCCACCGACGAGCTGAAGGAGGAGCTGATCGCGGACGCGCTGCCCGTGCTGGCCGACCGCGTCATCATCCCCTTCTCCGGCTGGGGCGACGGCAACGGCAACCTGTGCCGGGAGGCCGTGGACCCCGAGGTGTTCTTCAACGCCACCGGCTGCCTGAGGTGAGGTCCCCCCTCTCCCCCGTTCCCCCCTTCTCCTCCTCCCTGGCCCCCCCTCCCCTCCCCTAGACCTCAACCTGCCTGAGGTGAGGGCAGGCGTCTGCCGCCGCCCCCTTCCCCTCCTCCCTGTCCCCTCCTCTGCCCCCCATGCCTCCCTTCCCCTCCTCCCTGTCCCCTCCTCTCCCTTATCCCCCCTCCCCTCCTCCCTGTCCCCTCCTCCCCCTTCCCCCCCCTCCCCTCTTCCCTGTCCCCTCCCCCCCCGTTCCCCTCCTCCCTGTCCCCCCTCCCTGTCCCCTCCTCCCCCCCCCCCCCGTTCCCCCGTTCCCCTCCCCCCCTCCCCACCCTCCCGTTCCTCCTCTTCCCCTCCTCCCTGTCACCCCCTTCCCGCCTCGCCCAAGGAGCCCCAATGCAGCCTCCGCTCGCTGGGCCAGGACACAGCTGCCCCCGGGCCCCGGGGCCACCTCCCTGCTCCCCTGGCCTCCTCCGAGGGCCCGGCCCACACAGGCAGGTTCTGAGAGCGGAATGCCTGGATCTGCACTGCAAACGGGCCCTCTCTCCTCCCCCCCCCCCCTCCTCCTCCCCCCATCCCCCCTCCTCCTCTTCCCCCTCCTCCTCCTCCTCCTCCTCCCTCTGGGCTCTGGAAAAATGTGTCTCCTGTCCCGTCTTGAAGAGCCGTCCCTGAGACAAAAGTCTGTCCCAGCCCCGCCCGGTGCACCTTGGCACCAGCTGGTGCCTCTCCGGGTGGGCGGAGCCCCTGGGCGGTGGGGGCGGGGCCTCACTTCCGGGCAGGTTTAGGGGCGGGGAGTGGGTGCCTGCAGGGCGGGCGGGCGTGGTGGGGCCCGTCCCTTAAGGGGCTCACACCTGCCTGAGGGTTTGTGTCCCCCGAGCCCTGGGGGCCTCGCAGACTGGGGTGCAGTGGGCGAGGGGCTCTGGGTCCCAGCCCCTCCTCCCCCCGCCCCCCTCCCCCGCCTCCCTGTCCCCTCCGGAGCCTCCGGCCAGGCCCCCGCCCACGCCCTCTCTGCCCTCAGGAACCTCAGCTCGGCGGACGCCGGCCGGCAGACCATGCGCAACTACGGGGGCCTCATCGACGCCCTCATGGCCTACGTCCAGAACTGCGTGGCCGCCAGCCGCTGCGATGACAAGGTGAGGGCGTGGCCCGGGCGCCCAGCGGAGGGCACAGCGGGGCTCCGGACAGAGCCTGTCCCCGTGCTCAGCCCGTCCCAACGGGCATCCTGCTTTTTCATCTATCACCTACCTATCTATTTTTCTATCTATCTACCTTCCTACCTATCTACCTACTTATCTATCTATCATCTATCTATCTACCATCTACCTCCCTCCCTCCCTATCTATCTACCTATCTATCTTTCTACCTACCTACTATCTACCTACCTACTTATCTATTTATCTATCTACCTATCTACCTATCTTTCTACCTACCTACTTATCTATCTACCTACCTACCTACCTATCTACCTACCTACATATCTATATCTATATCTATATCTACATCTAGATCTACATCTATATCTGTATCTGTATCTATATCTGTATCTATATCTATATCTATAGCTATAGCTATCTATATCTATATACTATTGATTCCAGAGAGGAAGGGAAAGGAAGAGGGAGGGAAGGAGAGGGAGGGAGAAAAACAGCAATGCTGAGAGAGAATCACGGACCGGCTGCCTCCTGCACGCCCCCACTGGGGATGGAGCCCGCACCCCGGGCCTGTGCCCTGACCCGGAATCGAACCCTGACCTCCTGGTTCATAGATCGGCACGCTGGCCAGAGCAGTAGACACAGGCCTCTGTCTGCTGTCCTCTGTCTGCTGGGCCCCCCCTCCTAGGCACCTCCCACGTGTAACCTCCCCAGTAGCCCGGAGCAGGTGACTTCAGCCCCATTTTACAGCCGGGGAGACTGAGGCTCCGAGAGGCAGGGAATGAGGGCTCTGGGTTCAAGCCCAGGTTCCGAAAGGGCCCGGAGGGGTCTTGCCTGTGTGTGTGTGGTGGGGAGGGGGGTGTGTGCCCGTGCTGGCGCCTGAGCAGCCAGAAGGGAAGGGGGCCGGCAGCGAGCCCCTCCCCCCGGCGGCCCCCACGCGGCTCAGGCCCACCCTCTCGCCCCCAGTCCGTGGAGAACTGCATGTGCGTCCTGCACAACCTCTCCTACCGCCTGGACGCCGAGGTGCCCACCCGCTACCGCCAGCTGGAGTACAACGCCCGCAACGCCTACACCGACAAGTCCTCCACCGGCTGCTTCAGCAACAAGAGCGACAAGATGATGGTGAGCGGCCGGCCAGGCCCTCCCGGGTCGGCTGCCCCCCGCACGCCCCCCGCACGGGGTCTCCCTCCTGCAACCTGGGAATCGAACCGGGCCCTCCCGGGTCGGCCGCCCCCCGCACGCCCCCGCACGCCCCCGCACGGGGACTCCCTCCTGCAACCCGAGAATCGAACCGGGGCCTCCTCCCGGCTCCTAGTGGATGCTCGCTCAGCCCCGGGGCCACGCCGGCCGGGCCTCCCTCCCTCTTTCTCCTGGCCTCAGGGAGGGAGGGGCCCCGGGTGGGCGCCCGGGCGGGAACGAGGGGATGGGGGGGCGGTGCGTGGAGAGGGGGGCAGCCTGCTGACCCGCCCTCGGCCCCCAGAACAACAACTACGACTGCCCGCTTCCCGAGGAGGAGGCCAACCCCAAGGGCAGCAGCTGGCTGTACCACTCGGACGCCATCCGCACCTACCTGAGCCTCATGGGCAAGAGCAAGAAGGACGCCACCCTGGAGGCCTGCGCGGGCGCCCTGCAGAACCTGACCGCCAGCAAGGGGCTGGTGAGGGCCCTCTGCCCCCTCCCCCACCCCCACCCCACCCCACCCCCCCCCGCTGCTCCCCTTCTCCCTGCCCCTCCCCGGGCTCAGCCCCTGCAGGCTGCTCCCCGCTGCCCCCAGGCCCCTGCGGGGGGCCCTGCAGAACCTGACCGCCAGCAAGGGGCTGGTGAGGGCCCTCTGCCCCCCACCCCCCCAACCCCCCCACCCCCGCTGCTCCCCTTCTCCCTGCCCCTCCCTGCAGGCTGCTCCCCGCTGCCCCCAGGCCCCTGCGGGGGGGGGGCGGGGGAGGGAGGGGGAAGGCCGGCCCTCTGTGGCCCCGCCCCCGCCCCCTCCGCCGGCCAGAGCTCGGCGGCCTCACGGGCCTCGCTCCTCTGAGCAGATGTCCAGCGGCATGAGCCAGCTCATCGGGCTCAAGGAGAAGGGGCTGCCGCACATCGCCCGCCTGCTGCAGTCCGGCAACTCGGACGTGGTGCGCTCCGGCGCCTCGCTGCTCAGCAACATGTCCCGCCACCCGGCGCTGCACCGCGTGATGGGTGAGCCGGACCCCCCTGCCCCTGCCCCACAGCCCGGCCGCCCCCTCCCCGACCCCGCCCCCCAGCCCACAGCCAGGCACCCCCCACAGCCCACAGCCCGGCCGCCCCCTATCCCCGCCCCCGCCACCCCCCAGCCCACAGCCAGGCACCCCACAGCCCGGCCCGCCCCCTTCCCCGCCCCCGCCCCCCAGCCCACAGCGAGGCACCCCACAGCCAGGCCACCTCCCCACAGCCAGGCCACCTCCCCCACCCGGCGCTGCACCGCGTGATGGGTGAGCCGGCGCCTCGCTGCCCCTGCCCCACAGCCCGGCCGCCCCCTCTCCCCGACCCCCCCCCCAGCCCACAGCCCGGCCGCCCCCCCCCCCCCACAGCCAGGCACCCCACAGCCAGGCCACCTCCCCCACCCGGCGCTGCACCGCGTGATGGGTGAGCCGGACCCCCCTGCCCCTGCCCCACAGCCCGGCCGCCCCCTCCCCGACCCCGCCCCCCAGCCCACAGCCAGGCACCCCACAGCCCGGCCGCCCCCCCACAGCCCGGCCGCCCCCCCACAGCCAGGCCACCTCCCCCCACCCAGCGCTGCACCCCGTGATGGGTGAGCCGGCTGCCCGGGTGACCCCCCCTCAGCCCGGCCCCCCTCCCCCCACCCCCGCAGCCAGGCCGCCCCCAGCCCCCCCTCTCCAGGGCCACTGGAGGTCACCTGCCCGCCTCCCGGGGCGAGCCTTCAGGGGGGACGCTGGGAGGTGGGAGGGGCCGGTCACCTGGGACGGACAGCAGGTGTGGGAGCTGGACCAGACCCCCGGGCCCCGCTCTGCCTCGTCCCCTGACCCCCAGGCCCTCGGCCCCCTGACCCCAGCCCCTCCCTCCCTCTGACCCCCAGCACCTCCCTCCCTCGGCCCCCTGACCACCGCCCCTCCCTCCCTCTGTCCCTGACCCCCGTCCCCCCTTCTCTCCAGGGAACCAAGTGTTCCCCGAGGTGACGCGGCTGCTGACCAGCCACACGGGCACCACCAGCAACTCGGAGGACATCCTGGCCTCGGCCTGCTACACCGTCAGGAACCTGATGGCCTCCCAGCCGCACATGGCCAAGCAGTTCTTCTCCAGCAGCATGACCAACAACCTGGTCAACCTGTGCCGCAGCAGGTGCGCCCGACCGCCCTGCGCCCCCTCCGCTCCCCCCCCCCACCGCCAGCTCCCCGCCCCCCACTCCCCCGCTCCCCGCCCCCCACTCCCCCGCTCCCGCCCCCTTTCCCCCCCCCACCCGCCTCCCCGCCCGCCGGAGTGTCCCCGGACCTCACGCCGCCCTTCCCGCCTGCGCAGCGTCTCCCCCAAGGCCGCCGAGGCCGCCCGGCTGCTGCTGACGGACATGTGGTCCAGCAAGGAGCTGCAGAGCGTCCTCCGGCAGGTACGAGGGGCAGGGCGGTGTCCGGGGGTGAGGCGGGGGCTGGGGGTCTCAGAGGCCCGGAGCCTCCGGAGGGGCAGGGGCGGACCCGCACCCACACCCCCTCCCTTGTCCCCCTCCGCCTGTCCCCCCGCAGCAAGGCTTCGACCGGAACATGCTGGGCGCCTTAGGCGGCCCCAACAGCCTCCGGAACTTCACCTCCCGGTTCTGAGGGGGCGGCCGGAGCAGGCGCGGCTCGCAGGTGAGACTCGGCCCCGCCCCCGGGTCAGGGCGGCCCGGGACCCCGGCGGCCTCCGCCAGCCTCAGGGCGAGCTCCGCGGGGACACAGAGCACCTCACCGGGGTGCCCCTGCCCTCATGGGGTCCCCCTGCCCTCACCAGGGCGCCCCTGCCCCCCTCATGGGGTGCCCCAGCCCCCCTCATGGGGTGCCCCAGCCCTCACCGGGGCGCCCCTGCCTTCACCTGGGTCCCCCTGCCCTCACCGGGGTACCCCTGCCCTCATGGGGTCCCCCTGCCCTCACCGGGGCGCCCCTGCCCTCACTGGGGTGCCCCAGCCCTCATGGGGTCCCCCAGCCCTCACCGGGTCGCCCCTGCCTTCACCTGGGTGCCCCAGCCCTCACCTGGGTGCCCCAGCCCTCAGGGAGAGCCCCAGCCCTCACCTGGGTGCCCCTCCTCACCCGCTGCCCCCCCCCCCCGCAGAGACGACAGGACCCCGCAGGAGGCCCGGCCGGCCGGGGTCGGTCTGCCCACCTTGCAGTATTCAGATGAGGTCCGGCCACGGAGCGCAAACCGGGGACCCGTGGCAGACGGCGATTCTCGGATTCTTTTTCCCCTTGGCGACGGGGCTGGGAGGGTGGGGGGGGGGGGCTTTCCTGAGATACGTGAGCTTTTTCCGATGTCCATACTTCTTCTGCTGAGAAATGGTATATATATATGTGTATAACGTGTGTGCGCCTGCGTGTGTGCGTGTGCGTGCGTGTGCGTGTGTGTCTGTGAGTGCCTGTGGGCTCGGCCTTGAACCACAGGCACCAGGCAGCTGTCAGGTGCAGCTCAGAGCCGGGGAGGAGGCTCTCCTGTTGCTTACCCTGTGCTTGTTGGGCGCTGCCCCCTGGGGTCCCCCTGGGGTCCCCCCGGGGTCCCCCCGGGGCAGCCCTCCCCGCTCTGGAGGCAGCTGGGCAGGAAGGAGGGCTGGGTGGTGAGGTCCTGGGTCTCCTGGGGCAGGCTGGCTGCAGAGCCCAGGGCTGGGTGGGGCGGGTGGGGCGGGACCCGGGACGCAGGCATGGACAGCCGCCTGGTTTGCTAGGTGGGGTCCCTCCCAGGGGAGTGGGGCCCGGGGAGAGGGGTCCCGGGTCCGTGGGCTCAGCCTGTGAGTGTCATTCTCGTCTCCGGGCGCCCCCTGCGGGAGAAAGATGGGAACAAGGGGGCTGGACCAGGGGATGACGGGCTGTTTGCCCCTCAGCTGCCCTGTGGGGAGGGGCCAGCTGGGCCCGGACAGGGGTCCTTGGGAAACACCTGGGAGCCTGGGAGACTCGAGTGAGGGAGGGTGTGGGGTTCGAGCCACACCCGGAGAAAGGGAGGACTAGACCAGCAAAGGGACTGACCCCTCAGGCCCCCACCGTCCCCTGGGCCCCAGCCAGCCCGACTCCACTCCAGCGGGACAGGGCGAGGCCCGTCTGGGGCGCCTGCCACCCCCAAGACCCCACTTCGCATGCATTTCAGCCGCACGGCCTCCTGGGAAGAGCTGGCCGCAAACGGGCCTCGGGGGCCGTGCCCGGAGCCGACCACAGGGGCCCGGGAGGCCAGGGCCTCGGCGGGCAGCCCCGGGCCGTGTCCTCCTCTGGACCCTGAGCCCCGACCCTGGCGGAGGCGGGCGGCTGGGGTGGCGGGGGCCGGGCGGGGCGGGGCGGGGGCAGGGGTGCTGGCTGGGAGCTGTCCGGCGCCCCCGTCCCCGGCTCCCTGTGGGTGTCAGAGCTCCTGCCCGCCTGGCCGGGCCCCGTTCGCCTGTGTGATACGCTATGTATTTGCTTTTTGGAAATCAATAAACTGCTGGCATGTCTGTGGCCTCTCCAAGCTGTGGATTATTTGGGGGTGCCTGGAGGAGCCTTCCTGGCCATCAACCCCCCCCCCAACTGACCTCCGAGCCAGGCAAGGACGAGAGTGACCCTGTAGGGACAGGGCGGCCACCACCCACACCCCTCCTCCGTGTCCGGGGTCCGCGGGTCCCCCAGGAGGCTGGTGGCACCCCAGCCTTCCAGACCAGGGAGGGGGGTGCAGAGAGGAAGTACTGTGCCCCACGGGACACCCGAGGGGAGAGAAGCTTCCGGGGTAGCAGGCACCCCAGATCCTACATGAGGACACAGAGCCCCAGAGGCAGTGACCTGCCCAGTCCCGGCTGGTGTGGCTCCGTGGATAGAGCGTGGGCCTGCGGACCCAAGGGTCCCGGGTTCGAATCCCGGCCACGCCGCCTGCCCAGGTGTCCCCGATGGATCCCCATAGGGGGCGTGCAGGAGGCCGCCGATCAGGGATTCTCTCTCACCACTGATGTTTCCGTCTATCTCCCTCCCTTCCTCTCTGACATCAATAAAAAAATAAATAAAAGGGAGAGATCAACCAAAGGACTTGTGTGCACACATATGAGCCTGGCCAGTGCTCGAGGACAAGAGGGGGGGTGAGGGCGTGAGTGGGGTGGGGTTGGGAGATCGGAATGGGGGGGTCGAGGACAACTATGCGACACCTTCATCAATAAAGAAATTTTACAGAAAATAAAACTAAACACATAAACATTTCTAATATCTTTAAAAAATAAAAAAAAATAAAAAGAAAGGCCCTGACGCGGCTGCAGTTAGAGAATGTGTGTAAGGGACTCAGCACGGCGCTGGGCACACAGTAGGGCAAGCAGCGCGCACAGTAGGGCTAGCCGGCGGCAGATGTGGGGCCGGAGGGGCTCCCTGTGTCACGTTCAGGGGGCGGGGGGGCGGGGGGAGACCTCTTCTTGTCCTTTCACCCCCAGCAGCAACCGAGTGACCCCCTGCCTCGTGGGTCCCCGTGGCCGAGGCCGAGGCCGCTCCTCTGGGGAACTGGCAGGGAGGGAGGGGAGGGTGGGGACAGGACAGGGGTGAGGCCGCTTGTACTCAGCAGGTCTCTGATCCCCGTCAGTCCGTGCGGCGGCCGGCAGTGTCAGCACAATCTCAGCCCAGAGCCGCCTGGGACCGCACCCCCCTCCCTCCCGACGCCATCCACCCAGGTTCCTGGAAAGCAGCCCCAGCCCTCCTCTCCCCATCCCGCTCTCCGCACCCCAAAAACCTCCCTCAGCTGTGCCCTGCCCCGGCCTGATTTACGGGGAAGCTGCTTCGGGATTAGGGTGGGGGGAGGGTGCGGCCTGCAGTTTGCACCCCCTCAGCGGCTGGGCTTGGGGAGGGGTGGGGGGAGCCGGTGGGCGGGGACAGGAGGGAGGGGGGCGGGCGGGGCACCCAGACCTGGTTTCTGGAGGGTGCTGCCTGTGGAACTCACGGACACTCAGGGGGTCCCCCCCCCAAGCCTTCTGGGGCGATCGGGGACACGAGCAGCCTCGGGGACGGGACCGGACGGGAGAGGCCGGATTCCAGGGAGGGACGGAGGGGCGTTCCGGGTTAGGGAACACGGGGACACGGCGCCGTGGCCCGCCCTGCCCTCCGGCCGGCCCCCACCCGGCCGGGACCGTCCCGAGAGACGGGGACGCGCCCCACCCGCTCCAGAAACCGGCTGTGGGGCCAGGGTGGGGCCGCCCTGGCACAGATGGGCAGCCGCGGGCGGGGACTGGGCTCGGGACCCCTTTCCCCGCGGCCTGGTCTCCCTGGACGGGCCCTGGGCCCTGGGACCTGGCCCGGTGAGGGGGGCTCTCCCGTCCCCGCCCCCCTCCTCCAGGTGAGACGGGGAACGTGACAATGCCCCAGCCCCGTGGGGGGCAAACTGCGGCTCGAGAGCCACAGGCGGCTCTTGGGCCCCCGGAGGGCGGCTCTTCCACAGAACGCCACGGCCCGGGCGCGTCTGTGTTGGAGAAGCGGCGTTAGAAGGAGTTTAAGTTTATTTTATTTTATTTTATTTTATTTTATTTTATTTTATTTTAAATATATTTTATTGATTTTTTACAGAGAGGAAGGGGGAGGGACAGAGAGCTAGACACATCGATGAGAGAGTGACATCGATCAGCTGCCTCCTGCACGCCCCCCACTGGGGATGTGCCTGCAACCAAGGTCCATGCCCTTGACCGGAATCGAACCCGGGACCCTTCCGTCCGCAGGCCGGCGCTCTATCCGCTGAGCCACACCGGTCTCGGCAGGAGTTTAAGTTTAAAACACGTGCCTCTCCAGAGACATGTCCTTCGTGGTTACTGTTGGCGTTTGGTTCTGTGGACGAATGAGTTTGCCGACCACGGCCCTAGCCAGTGCGGCTCAGTGGGCAGAGCGTCAGCCTGTGGTCGAAAGCGTCCGATTTGATTCTGGTCCAGGGCTCATCCCTCAGTTGCAGGCTTGCCCCCTGGCCCTGCTCAGAGCACGTGATGGAGGCAACCAATCAAAGTATCTTTCTCACATCAGTGTTCCTCTCTGTGTGTCTCTCCTCTCCCTCCCGCTCTCTCTAAAGAAACAATGGGAGCCCTGACCGGTGTGGCTCAGTGGACAGAGCGTCGGCCTGCGGACGGAAGGGTCCCGGGTTCGATTCCGGTCAGGGGCATGGACCTTGGTTGCGGGCACATCCCCAGTAGGGGGTGTGCAGGAGGCAGCTGATAGATGTTTCTCTCTCATCGATGTTTCTAGCTCTCTATCCCTCTCCCTTCCTCTCTGTAAAAAATCAATTTTACAAAAAGGTGTATTTGTGATAAGAAAGTTTTAGATTAAAAAAAAATTTTTTTTAATAAAATAAAAAATCAATGGGAAAATATCCTTGGGTGAGGGCGAACAAAAAACACATGAATAAAATATAAAATAAAATAAAATAAAATAAATATAGAATAAAAGAAAATAAATAAAATAAAATATAAAAATAAAATAAAACAAAATATAAAAATAAAATAAATATAAAATAAAATATAAAATAAGAGCGGACAGCAGTTCCGTTGGGTGCTCATTGCCTTTATTCCCGGCGTGCTGGTGTGGGCATGTCGGTGCAGCCGTGTGTGGCTGTGGCCGGCGGGGCCCCCTCCGTACCCAGCCAGGACCTGCCCCCGCCCCGCCCCCCTGCCAGGAGGGCCCGGGCGCTGGGGGCCTGCAGGCGGGCAGGACGCGGCCGGGAGCAGGTCGGGCCTTCACTTCCAGCGTCCGGTGACCTTGGCCTTCCCTCGGGTCTTGGAGCTGAGGGAGAAGCAGGACCGGTCGGAGGGGCCGCGGGCGGGCGGGGGTCTCCCCGGGGTGGGTGCTGAGGGTGTGAGGGTGGCAGGGGCGGCCTGGGTGGGCCGCGGCCCGGGGCGAGGGGACAGGGAGGCCCTGGAGGCCAGAGGCGGAGGCCCGGGGGCTGGGAGAGGCCGCTGGGCCGGAGGGAGGGGGCGGGGCCGGGGCACTCACACTTTCTGGTTGTCGTTGATTCGGTTCCGGAGCACGTTGATCTGCAGGACACGGGGGAGGGGGGAGGCAGAGTCATGTGGGAGCCCCTGTGGCTCATGTCCCAGGTGGCTGGTGGGGTTGGGGGGGAGGGGAAGGGGTCCCAGCCCAGCAGCAGGTGGGCCGGCTCCCACCAGGGGGCGCTGTGCCGGGGAGAGGCGCGGGGGCGGGGGCAGGCTCACCTCGTACTTCTGCTGCTTGAACTTCTCCTGCAGGTCGAACTTCTCGGCCTCCAGGTTGTAGATGCATTGCCACAGCTCCTTGGCCTTCTCCCTGCAGGGGGGTTGGGGGGGGAGCCAGAGTGGAGGTCGGGGGGCTGAGGACACTACGGACGGGCCCCCCATCTGCCTTCACCCTCATCCTGACCCCGGAGCCCCCAGGGCCTCAGACTGCCTGCCCCCCTGGCTCAGCCGGGGGCCCCGAGAGCAGGTACCCCAAGACGAGGCTCCGAGGACACGGGGGAGAAGGGGGGCCCCTCTGTCCTTGGGGAGCATCTGGCTCGGCCCCCTCCCCACCACCTGCGTGCAGAGGGCGAGGGGAGCCGGACAGGTGAGCTGCAGGAGCTGCTGCACCTGCGGGCGCCAGGCCCGGGGAGGATGCGCGGGGCGGCAGCGCCCCCTGGTGGCGGCGGCGCGCCCAGCCTGCCCGGGGCCGCACCTCAGCTGGTCCTCGTTCAGGTGGTCAATGGCCAGCACCTTCCTCCTCTCGGCCAGAATCTTCTTCTTCTTCTCCCGCTCCGTCTGCCTCTTCCCGCTCCGCTTCTCCGTCTGGAGGGGACGGGGCGCTCACCAGAGGACATCCCCTCCCCTCTCTCGGTCCCCAGCCCCCTCATCCACCCCCCAAAAATAAAATAAATAAAAACCTAGTGGGGACCCATTGCTCACCCCACAGCACCCGGCCCAGCCCTGCCCGGATTCCCCGGGGAAACCGAGGCCCGGACGGAAAGGGTCATTGGGGCCACCCCGTCCCATCGCCCCCCCCCTCCAGAGAGCCCCCCCAAAAACAGAGAGGAGGATTCGTACCCACCTGCGCCTGCTAAACCAGGGAACCATGAGAGACAGAGCCAGAGAGAGAGGCGGAGGAGGTGGGACAGAGAGAGAGAGGGCAGGCAGGAGGCGGAGGGCGGAGGGCCCGGCGGAGAGAAGGGGGGACAGGGAGACGGTGACTCAGACGCGGGCCCTGGCCAGAGGTGGCCGGGACGGGGTGGGGGCTGAGGGGACAGGGCAGCCAGGGCCAGAGTCTGGCCGTGTGGTCCCTGCGGGGCAGAGCGGGGAGGCGGCCCGGGTCCGAGCTGGACAGTCCCCTCCTCCCATGGGGACGGGCGTGGGGCGTGGGAGTCAGGGATGGGGGGGTGAGCTTCCAGGAATAAGCCGCCTCCCCAGGGTGGGCCCCCTTGGCCGCAGACCATGTTAATCCCATTTTACAGATGAGGAGACTGAGGCCCCACAGCGGTCTCCAGAGTCTCCAGCCGGAGCTCTGAGCCTGGCACTGGGCTCTGCCCGCCGTGTGCAGCCTGCGTGGCCGGGGGGGGGGGGGGGGGGGGGGGGGGGTGTGTGTGTGGCAAGTGGGGGTGGGAGGAGGAGGGGAGGCTCCTGGGGTGGAGGAAGGGGGCAGAGGGGGGGCCAAGCTCGCCCACAGCCCCGATCCCACAGGCCCCTCCAGGGAACCCCCGCCTGCGGGGGCTGCAGGGCTGGGAGGAGGCTGCAGTGTCCCCCTCAGCAGCTGGCAAGTTCCCCCTCGACCCTGGTCTCCGGGATCCCTCTGCCCCAGGACTCCCGCTGCCCCACCCGCCTCGTGCTGCCCCGCCCACTTCCTGGGTGCCCGCCCACCTTCTGGCTGTGACCCGCCCCCTCCTGGAGGCCCCGCCCACCTCCTGACTGTGCACCCCGCCCCTCCCGGAGGCCCCGCCCACCTTCTGGATGTAGCCGCCGAAGTGCATCATGTTGGACAGCGCCTTCTTCTTGCGGGCGTCGTCCTCTGCGCGCCGGCGGTTCTCCTCCTCCTCCCGCCGGGCCCGCTCCTCCTGCCGGCGTGGGAGGCGGGGAGGCGGCGGTGAGGGATGGGGGGCCCTGAACCCCGGTTCCGGGCTTTCTCCGCGGGGCTGGAGGGTCCCCGCCGGGGCCTGGCCCGCCCTCAGGTGGGTGGATGGGTGGATGGATGGGTGGATGGGTGGGTGGATGGGTGGATGGATGGGTGGATGGATGGGTGGATGGATGGGTGGATGGATGGGTGGATGGATGGGTGGATGGATGGATGGATGGATGGGTGGATGGATTGATGGGTGGGTGGATGGATGGATGGATGGATGGATGGTTGGGTGGATGGGTGGATGGACGGGTGGATGGGTGGATGGGTGGATGGATGGATGGATGGATGGATGAGTGAATGGATGGGTGGATGGATGGGTGGATGGATGGATGGCAGGATGGATGGCAGGATGGATGGATGGGTGGGTGGATAGATGGATGAGTGAATGGATGAGTGAATGGATGGGTGGATGGATGGGTGGATGGATGGGTGGATGGATGGATGGATGGATGGGTGGATGGATTGATGGGTGGATGGATGAATGGATGGATGAGTGAATGGATGGGTGGGTGGATGGATGGATGGGTGGATGGGTGGGTGGATGGATGGATGGGTGGATGGGTGGATGGATGGATGGATGGATGGATGAGTGAATGGATGGGTGGGTGGATGGATGGATGGGTGGATGGGTGGAGGGATGGATGGATGGATGGATGAGTGAATGAATCAATGAGTGAATGAGGCTGACTCCTGAGCGGAGGCCCGTTGCCCGGGCGCAGGAGCTGGGGTTTGGGGGGAGGGTGCCTCGGGGGTAGGGGGGCCCGGGGCGGGCGCTCACCGCCAGGCGGTTCTGCCGCTCCTTCTCCCGCTCGCTCCGGATGCGCTGCTGCTCCGCGCGCTCCGCCCTCCGCTTCTCCTGCAGGGAGAGGAGGGGAGAGGCCGAGGAGAGGGGGGAGGGGGGAGGAGGGGAAAGGGGGGAACATAGGAACCCACGGGGAACCCCCCAAGCCGGGCCCTGGCTGCTCTCGGCTCCACCCCCCAAGGCGTGAGTGTCTGGGCTGCTGGGGGAGACCTGGGGCCCTGGGACGCCGAGGGGTGGGTCTCCTGATGGAGGGGCCCCCTGGGACTGCCTGGAGGAGGCGGGGCCTGGCCGGAGGGGTGCGGCGGGGAGGGCCCCCCAGGACTGCCTGGAGGAGGCGGGCCTGGCCGGAGGGGTGCGGCGGGGAGGGGCTGCGGGGACGGGGGGGGGGGGGGGGGGACACCTACGATCCTGTCCTTGAGCGAGATGAGCTCCTGCTCCTCCTTCTTCCGGTTCTCGAAGTGGGCCTCGATCAGCGTCTGCAGCTCGTTCAGGTCCTTCTCCATGCGCTTCCGGTGGATGTCCTGGGGGGCAGGGCTCCAGGGAGGCCTGGCAGGCACCGCCACCCGCCCGCCCGCCCGCCCGAGGCCGGGGCAGGGCCCGGGGCCTGGGGCCTGCACCCAGGACAGTGCCAGCCTGGCCCGGGCTGGACCCCCAACCCCCGCCATCGTCCCGCAGCCCAGAGGGGTCTCTCTCTCAGGGGGCCCCGCCCACCACCCCGCCCAGGCCTGCCCTCCCCGCAGTCCCACTCACGTCAAAGTCCACCCTCTCTCCATCGGGGATCTTGGGGGGCACCAGGTTGGGCATGAAGGGCCTGGGGCGAGGAGGAGGATGGAGCTGGGTATGGGGCAGGCCGCCCCCGCCCCCCCGCCCCCCGCAGAGCGTGGCCCCCTCTGGCCACTCACTCGGACCCGGAGCGCCCAGGGCCCTCACGGGTCATCTCTGTCCGTCCTCACTGCCCAGCAAACCCAGGTGGAGCCCCCCCAGGGGGAGCCCCGTGGCTCCCAGAACCAGTGACCGGCTCAGAGCCGGGCCCCCGGGGAGTGCAGAAGGGGGGACCCTGTGGGGGCCCCACAGACTCGCCCGGGAGCCAGAAGACCTGCGGTCTGGCCCCCTCCCTGCTGGCCCTCGGCCCCCCGGGCCCCACACACGTGTCCTCCTCACCTGGGCTTGGGCTTGGACTCCCCGACGGGGCCATCTGCAGAGGCACACAGAGCAGGGGTCAGGGGCCCTGGACCTGGCCCAGCTCTGCCCCGAGGGGCTGGGGTCCGAGGGCCTCCGTCTCCTCCAGCCCTGGACTCCCAGGCCCAGGAGCGCCCCAGGGGCGTGGCTTCCCTCCCCAGGGGCGTGGCTTCTCTCCAGAGGCGTGACCTCCCTCCCCAGGGGCGTGGCTGTCCCACCCCAGGGGCGTGGCTTCCCTCCCCAGGGGCGTGGCTTCTCTCCAGAGGCGTGACCTCCCTCCCCAGGGGCGTGACTGTCCCACCCCAGGGGCGTGGCTTCCCTCTCCAGGGGTGTGGCTTATTCCCATGGGCGTGGCCTCCTTCGGGGGCTCGACTGTCCCTCCCCCAGGGGCGTAGCCTCCCTCCCAGGGGCGTGGCTTCCACCCAAGGGCGTGGCCTCCTTCCTCGGGGCGTGGCTTCCCTCCCCAGGGGCGTGGCTTCCCTCCCCGGGGGCGTGGCTGTCCCTTCCCAGGGGCGTGGCTTCCCTCCTCGGGGGCGTGGCTGTCCCTCCCTCAGGGGCAGTGTCTCCAGACTGAGGGGCAGAGGCCTGGAGCCCAGCGCCCCAAACCCGCATCGTCACCGTCGCCACGTCTGTCCAGTCCCGTGAGCCCTCCCCCCTCCCCCTCCCCCTCCCCGGGCGCCGCCTCCCTCAGGGCGGGGGTCCCCGCCGCACCCCGGCCCTCCGTCCTCACCTTCAGCCTCTTTCACCTCCTCCCCTTGTCTGTCCTCTGAACAGAACGAGAAACGTTAACCACGTCCTGACCCTAAGCTCAGGGTCCCCCTTGCTTAACACCCTCCCCCCCACCCCCGGGCACCAGGGCCCCACCTTCCGCGCTGGTCTGGGCCTGCGCCTCGCCCTCGGCCTCGCCCTCGGCCTCCTCCCCCGCCGCGGCCTCCTCCTCGGCCTCCTCAGCGGCCTCCTCCTGCTCTGAAGGACAGGCGGGCGGGGGCACGGTGGGTGCCCGGCCCGCCTGCGCCTGTGCCTGCAGCCCCCGGGCCGGGGGGGCTGGTGTGGGGGCCACCGACCCGGAGCCCCAAGCTCGGACCCGTGTTTCCTTAAACAGCGCAGCCGCTCGCTCAGGCCCCGGTCCGGCTGCAGCCCCGGGGAGTGGCCACAACCCACAATAGGCGGCCAAGGTCAGGCGGCCAAGGTCAGGCGGCCAAGGTCAGGGCGGCCAAGGTCGGGCGGCCAAGGTCAGGCGGCCAAGGTCAGGGGGATCCTGTGCAGGAGCCAGGGCTGGGGGAAGGGCTTCGCTCCGCTGAGAGGGGGTGGGGGAGGGAGACAGGCAGAGCAGGCTGCCCAGGAAATCTCCGCTCCCGGGGTCCCCCCCCAGCCCCCTCCACCAGCCCAAACCCCGTACCTCCCACGGCTTCTTCTGCTCGGGCCAGGTCACGGCCGTGAGAAAGGAGACAAGAGGCGGGTCAGTTTCAAACCGGGCGGGCCCTCCATCCGTCCGAGTGAGGGTACGGCGTGCGCTTACCTTCCTGCTCCCTGCAGCGCGAGGGGACGCGGTCAGGAATGTGCCTGTGCACCCACACTCACCCCCACCTCCCCGCGCAGCTCCAAGAGCAGGTGGGACCCGGGCCGGTGGGGGGGACACAGGGCTGAGGGGGCGGGGCGCTGGGACACTCACCCCTCGTACTCCTCCACCTCTTCCGCCTCAGACATGGCCTCTTTCCCTCCCTCCCTCCAGAAAAAGAAAGGTGTCAGTGTGGGCCTCTCCTCCTGCCCCTCCTGCCCCTCCTGCCCCTCCTGCCCCTCCTGCCCCACGGCCTTGGGGACCGAAGCCAAAGGTGGGTTTTGAAAACCGATTTTTTTTGCTGTGTGACCTCAGTTCAGCCCCTTGACCTCTCTGGGCCTCGGTGGACCGAGGTCTAATCCTGCAGAACAGCTGAGCTTCTGAGGAATGCGGCCCTTGTCCCCGACAGACACAGCTGGGACAGCCCTCGCTGCAGCTGTCAGCCCTCCCCCCACCCCCGCCCGGGGAGCCAGGGGGCAGGGCATGGGCCGGGGCGGGGGGAGCTGGGGGCAGAAGGGAGGGGCAGGGGCAACTTGATCCTCACAAATGCCCCCTCAGCCCCAGAGGATGCGTCAGGAACGCCGTTGAAATTCCTGACCTTCCGGGCAATCCTCCCCTCCCCCCAACCCCCACCCCCGAATATTTTCTATATTTTCTCCGCGGGCGGGCGCAGGAGAAGCTGGAAAACGAAGGGGATCTTTCCCTGCGGGCGTGTTGGGGGGGGGGCGGCGGCGAGGGGAGTTGGACTCAGGGGGGACCCTCTAGCCCACCAGCTGGGCTCACACCCGTGACCTGACCCCCCTCCCCGCCCGGCTCCGTGGACCACCTCACCCGGAGGCCTGGCCCCTGGTGGAGGGAACTCGGGCCTCCGTGCACCCCCACGGACGGCGCAGAGCCGGCTGGCCGGCCGGACGGACGGACAGAGGGGCCGGGACGCCAGGCCGTGCCCTCCACCCCTCTCTGCCTCAACGCCCCCGCCCCCACCCCCACCGTCTCACCTCCGCGCAGGAGCTGCTGGCAGAACCGGACGAGGTGCCTGTCCGCCGGGCAGGGACTGGGCGAGGGCAGGGCGGGCAGGGCTATAAGCCGGGGGGTGGGGGGAGGGCTGGGCCCCCGGAGCGGAGGAATGTGGGGGGGGCGGGGTGTGGGGGAGCAGAGGAATGTGCGGGGTGGGACAGGGCGGGGGGCGGGGGCTGGGGGCTCGGTCAGCAGGTGCCCGGCACAGGCGGACGGCTGGTGCTCGGACCATATAAGCCCATGTGGTGGTCCCGGTCTATTTAAAACCCGACAGGTCTGCCGGCGACAGAAGCCAGCCGTCCCGCTGACAGGCCGATAGGGCCGGTGCCAGAGCCGGCCTGGGACGGGGGCTGGGACTGGGGGCGGGGCGGGGGGCCAGAGGCCGCCCCACAACACTCCCGCTCCCCGGCTGCCCCTCCCGGCCCAGCGGCCCCCGAGGGTATTTATCTGAGACCCCAGGCCCCTCCCCGGTCCCCCCCCCCCAAGGGCCCCACGGGAGGTCAGGCGGGGAGAGCGAACTGGCAGACGGGAGCGATGGCCCCGGACAGGCGCTCCCCTCTAGGCGTTAAAATAAAGCTCCCCGGCCGGTGGCCCTCGGATCAGGGTTCGACTCCCGGTCAGGGCACCGGCCCGGGTGCGGCTCCATCCCCGGGGTGGGGCGCTGCAGGAGGCGGCCGGTCCGTGATGCTCTCTCGTCATGGATGTGTCCGTCTCTCTCCCTCCCCCTCCCTCCCTCCCAGGAACCAGTAAGCGTCTGTTTGTAAATAATAGTAATTAAGTGAAGCTGTGATCTGAGCCTGCTGGGCCCTGAGACCCCAGGCCCGGCCGGGGCTCCCGCCGTCTGCCGGCCGCTGGTCGGGGGGACGGGGCCCTGCCCCCAGCCCTGGCCCCGGGTCCCCGGATGCTTTTTAAAGACATTTTTATTGAATGTCCAGGAGGCTGGTTCGGCCCAGGACCTCCAGGCGCCCGGGGGCCACGGCGCTGGGGACGGAATGGGGGGAGAGTGTGTGACGGGGGCTGGCAGGTCTGCCCCCAGAATCACGACGGAGGACGATAGGACGTAACCCACCTTCATGTGAGGAAAACGATGATGGGCCTCTCCCCCCCCACCCCCAGCCAAAATAATCCAAACGCACCCCTCCCCCCACACCACACACACATACACACACACAAACACACACACACAACCACATACACATACACACACCACACACCATACACACACACCACACACCCACCACACACACACACATAAACACACACACACAACCCCACACACCATACACACACCACATACCATACACACACACACCACAGACCATACACACACACATCACACATACACAACCCCCACACACACACCATAAACACACCACACCCCATACACACACACACACACACACACACACAACCCCACACACATACACATACACACACACACACATACACAACCCCCCCCACACACACACACCATAAACACACATGCACCCCACATACATACACACACACACACACACACACACCCGTGCAGCTCGGTCACAGACACCAGAGTGAGAGTTTATTGGTCGTTCCTGAGCTCAGAGGGGCAGAGGCGGAGCAGGGCTGAGGGCTCGGAGGCGGCGGGAGTGCAGGGACCGCACAGGGACCAGCGAGGGGGCTGGGGGGGGGGGGGGGACTGGCCTGGGGGGAGGGGACTGGCCCCGGGGGGGGGGGACTGGCCCCGGGGGGGGGGGGCTGCCCCCGGTGGGGGAGGGACTAGCCCGGGGGGGGCTGGCCTCGGTGGGGGGACTGGCCCGCGGGGGTGGGACTCGCCCAGGGGTGGGGGGGGGACTGGCCTCGGGGGGGGGGGGTCTGGCCTGGGGGGGGGGGCAGGGGCTGGCCCTGGGGTGGGGGGGCTGGCCCCGAGCAGCGGGAGCCGGAGACTCCGCGGGGACAGGGCCCACAGGCTGAGGGCGGACGGCCCGGGCGCGGCTGTGCCTGCGGTGGGAGGAGCCGGAGCCTGGCACCCGCCGGGGGAGCTGCCTGAGAGAAGGAGCCGCCAGAACCCCGGGCCCAGAGGCAGAAAGGGTCGGGGCAGCGGGAGGCGGGGGCGCAGCTGTGGACGGACGGACGGACGGACGGACGGACGCAGGCCCGGAGGGAGGCGGGACTTCAGCTGCCGCTCACACCTGCGGGACAGACCTGTCAGCAAGGGAGGGTACTGGGGGGGGAGAGGGGTGTGCGCAGGAAGGCACACCCTCCCCCACACCCCCATACCCATACCCATACCTCAAGCCCCTCACCCACCCACACCCGCCCCCACACCCCCACAGCCACACCCACCCAGGCCCAGCCCCTCGCCTCTGGGGCTGCAGGGAGCAGAGATAAGGGGGTGCAGCCAGCTGGGCCTCTGCCAGGGCTTGTGGTTGGGGCACCCCAGCCTGACAGCAGGACCAAGGCATTCTGGGTACTCGGACTGGGCGACTGCAGGCCAGTTAGTGTGTGGGGGCCCGGGGCGGGCCTGGGGCAGGCGAGGGGCGGGCACGGGCCGGGGCGGGGCGGGCGAGGGGTGCGGGGCGCCCCCCCCCCACCGCCCTCACCTCGGCATCCAGGGTGGAGCCCCCTCTCTTCACCCACGGGGTCCGACTGGCGGCCGCCGCCTCCTTCTTCGCCTCCTGCTGGGGCGTCGGGAGGGGAGAGGGACTGAGGGCCTGCAGGGGGCTCGGGGCCTCCGTCCAGCCCGCCCCTCTCCCTGCTTCCGCCCGCCCCACCCACAGGCCTCTGCCCAGCCCCACACCCACCCCTGGAAGCCCCCTTCACGCCTGGGCCCCCCACGACCCCTCATTCCGCCACCCCCCGCCCGCGGTCAGGGGCCAGGCTGGGCCGGGGCCTACCGGGGGGTCTGGGTCCCCCGACTCCTGAGTCCGGCTGATCCACAGGTTGAGCCGAGAGGTCACCACCCCCGAGAGCTTCAGGTTGTCCTGGAAGAGGGGCTCCGTCAGGGCGGGGGGGGGGGCAGGACAGAGCCCCCCAAACCCCCAGCAGCACCCCATAGACCTGAGGGTCACTGAGCCCCCCCCCCCCCCGCCCTCCACCACCCTGGAGCTGCAGGGACCGGCGCTCGGGACCCAAACGGGGACTCAGGTCAACAGCAGCCTCGGCCGAACTGGACACACGCACCCCGGCCGGCCGGTTGGCTCCGTGGTGGAGCGCCGACCTTTGACCCAGGGGGTCAGGGTTCGATTCCCATCGGGCACAGGCCCGGGGGGCGGGCTTGGTGCCCAGGGTGGGGGGCGTGCGGGAGGCCGCGGGTCCGTGATGGTTCTCTCTCTCCCTCCCTTCCTCCCTGGGACCCACAGAAACATCCGTGTGGGACGCTCACCCTGCGGCTGGCGGCCGGCTCTGCCCGGCCCGGGTCCCGGCCCCCCGGGCCCCCCAGCTCCTTCTCGAACAGGTGCCGCCTGCTGGCCACGCCCACGGGCGCCACGAAGACCTCCGTGCGGGCGGAGCCGGGGGCCTTGACGGACACGGAGCGCTGGGGAGAGAGCACGGCTGACGAGGCGGTGCCAGGAGGCCGGGCAGCCCACACCCTCCCCCTCCCCCTCACCGTCCCCCTCACCATCCCCCTCCCCATCGCCCTCACCCTCACCGTCCCCCTCACCATCCCCCTCCCCATCGCCCTCACCCTCACCCTCCCCCTCCCCTTAACCATCCTCCTCACCCTCCCCCTCCCCCTCACCATCCCCCTCCCCCTCCCCCTCCCCCTCCCCGTCCCCTCCCCCTCACCATCCTCCTCACCGTCCCCCTCTCTCTGCCCCTCACCATCTCCCTCCCCCTCACCATCCCCCTCACCGTCCCCCTCCCCCTCCCCCTTCCCCTCAGCCCCCCCCCCCGCCCTGCCCGCCCTGCCCCGTCCCCCCACCTGGATGGCCGTGTGGTATCGCTCCAGCTTCTCGCCTAACTTCACCGGGAGCCGCACGCTGGCACTGCCGGCAGAAGGACGGGATGAGCGACCAGGTGAGGCCCTACCCCCTGCCCCCCGCAGACCGGGGTGCACACCTCCATCCCCCCCGCCCCCCGCAGACCCGGGGGCACACCTCCAACCCCCCCCCCCCCCCCCGACCGGGGTGCACACCTCCATCCCCCCTGCCCCCCGCAGACCGGGGTGCACACCTCCATCCCCCCTGCCCCCCGCAGACCGGGGTGCACACCTCCATCCCCCCTGCCCCCCGCAGACCGGGGTGCACACCTCCATTCCCGGGCGAGGCTCCAGCGGCCCCGCCTCCCCTCCCCCAACCCTCCCCGCCACCGGCCCCCCCCCACTCCGGACCAGTGACCCCCGAAACCCCCTTCGTCACACGCCCGTGTTCCCCGAGCTAGACGTGGTAGGCTCGTCACACTCAGCCTTCTGCGGGCTCCACCTCCCCCCGCCCCCCGGGCGAGAGGCACCCCCACTTCCTGTCTGGAAACCGTGAGGTCCCCTCGGGGTCAGCTGCTGCCCCAGACACAGCCCCCGGCTCCCGGGGCCGACGCCTCCCCCATCCTGTGTGTCCATCCAGCCTCCCGGCCACGCGGGGGTCCTGGGTGAGAGCACGGCCCCCCGTGTGCCCCCACCATGTGCCCTGTGGCTCGGCAAACAGGCTGACCGTGACCGTGACCCCCAAGGAGAGCCAGGCCCTCCCCTCTGACCTGCGGGTGAGGGTGGACTCCGTGTTGTTGACCCGGGGACTCATCTGGAAGGAGAGAGGGGGACACCGATGAGCGTGGCGGCAGGGGGTGTCCCGGGGAGGCCAGGCCCCCTCCAGGGAGGGGTCCCCCTGGCAGACACCTCCTCCTCCGCCCACCGCCCACCCTCCACGGCTCGGCTCTGCCCCAAGCCTCTGTGACGGTCCAGCAGACACCTGCCCCCGGCTGGCCAGTCTGGGGGAGGCCTCTCCTTGGGCCCCTGTAGGTGTTTGGGGGGGTACCTGCACCCCTGCTGCCCTGTCTGCCTCCCCGCCCCCACCCCCACTGCTCATGAGCCCCGCGGGGGCCTCCAGCTTTCTTCCCGCAGTTCCCAATTTCACCACCAGGTGGGGCTGCTAATGCGTGTCCATGTATATCCACCTTCCAATGCCCCAACCCAGGGGTCGGCAAACTCCTCCGCCCACAGAGCCAAATACCAGCAGCGCAACGATGGACATTCCTTCAGAGAGCCACGTTTTGTGGAAGTGCCGCCCTCCAGGGGCCAAAGAGCCACGGTTTGCCGACCGCGGCCCCAACCTGCCCTCCTGTGACTCCGCCTCCTCTGCGGGGGGCGGGGGGGTGGGGGGGGGACCAGGGGAACCCCAAGGCCCGCTCTGTCCTCCTGGTGTCGGACCCAGGACCTGGGCTGGTGACAGAGGCTGGTGCCCCGGGCCCACACGGGCCCACACGGACGGACCGGCCGGCGGGGTGCCCACCAGAGGCTCACCCGGAAGGAGATGGTCCGGGGGCTGGACCTGCGGAGGGAGCTGCTGTAGGTGGTCCCGGCGGGCGAGAAGGCGTCATCCCCCTCCTCCTCCTCCTCCTTGCTGGGAATCTTCACCTGGACGAGAGGGCACGTTACACAGGCCGGTCACCCCCGGCTGCCCTCCCCTGGGGGCTGATCGCCCCCATTGCCCTCCCCTGCAGGCCTGATCGCCCCCAACTGCCCTCCCCTGCAGGCCTGATCGCCCCCATTGCCCTCCCCTGCAGGGCTGATCGCCCCCATTGCCCTCCCCTGCAGGGCTGATCGCCCCCATTGCCCTCCCCTGCAGGGCTGACCACCCCCAACTGCCCTCCCCTGCAGGCCTGATCGCCCCCATTGCCCTCCCCTGCAGGGCTGATCGCCCCCAACTGCCCTCCCCTGCAGGCCTGATCGCCCCCAACTGCCCTCCCCTGCAGGCCTGATCGCCCCCAACTGCCCTCCCCTGCAGGCCTGATCGCCCCCAACTGCCCTCCCCTGCAGGCCTGATCGCCCCCAACTGCCCTCCCCTGCAGGGCTGACCACCCCCAACTGCCCTCCCCTGCGGCCTAACCACCCCCAGCTGCCCTCCCCTGGGGGCTGATCGCCCCCATAGCCCTCCCCTGCAGGCCTGATCACCCCCAACTGCCCTCCCCTGCAGGCATGATCGCCCCCAACTGCCCTCCCCTGCAGGGCTGATCGCCCCCATTGCCCTCCCCTGCAGGGCTGACCACCCCCAACTGCCCTCCCCTGCGGCCTGACCACCCCCACCCGCCCTCCCCTGCCGGCCTAATCGCCCCCATTGCCCTCCCCTGCTGGACTGATCGCCCCAAACTGCCCTCCCCTGCAGGCCTGATTGCCCCCAACTGCCCTCCCCTGCAGGCCTGATCGCCCCCAACTGCCCTCCCCTGCAGGCCTGATTGCCCCTAACTGCCCTCCCCTGCAGGCCTGGTCGCCCCCATTGCCCTCCCCTGCAGGGCTGATCGCCCCCATTGCCCTCCCCTGCAGGGCTGATCGCCCCCATTGCCCTCCCCTGCAGGGCTGACCACCCCCAACTGCCCTCCCCTGCGGCCTAACCACCCCCAGCTGCCCTCCCCTGGGGGCTGACCGCCCCCATAGCCCTCCCCTGCAGGCCTGATCGCCCCCAACTGCCCTCCCCTGCAGGGCTGATCGCCCCCATTGCCCTCCCCTGCAGGGCTGACCACCCCTAACTGCCCTCCCCTGCGGCCTGACCACCCCCAGCTGCCCTCCCCTGCAGGCCTAATCGCCCCCATTGCCCTCCCCTGCAGGGCTGATCGCCCCCAACTGCTCTCCCCTGCAGGCCTGATCGCCCCCAACTGCCCTCCCCTGCAGGGCTGATCGCCCCCATTGCCCTCCCCTGCAGGCCTGGTGCCTCCCAATTGCCCTTCCTGGCCACCACAGGCCCCGAGCCCCGGCCGCCCCAATGGGGGGCAGCCCGGAGCCCAGGCTGCCACTGGACCCCCAGTGGCCCAGCCCATCCAGGGAGCTGCGGGAGGACAGGGGGGTCTGGGGGGAGGTCCTGGTCTGCCTCTGCTGTGGGGATGGGAGACACGGCTCCCTGGAGCCCGGCCGCCGGGCACAGCTGCTGGGGGAACTTCCGCGAGGGGGGGGGAACCCCGAAATCCACAGCTGATCCAGGATTCGCTCCCGTGACCCAGCGGATGCCCCTGCCCTGGGGTCCCCCTGTTCTGATGGTGACGGGGAGCAGGGAGAGAGAGAGAGGACACGGCCCCAGCCAGCCTGAAGCTGGGGGACGGGAGACGGCCAGGGAGCCACGGGCACCAGGTAGGACTGGGGGCGGGGCTTCTGCCCACCTGGAGGGTGATGGGCGGGAGGCGGGAGGCCACGGTGCGAGGGGTGCACACCCCCGGCTCTGCGGAGGGCAGGCGGCCGAGGACCCTGGCTCTCTGGCTCTCCCCAGCCACCGGCTGCTTTTCCTGGGCCTGCTCCTCCGGCAGAGGCTCATCCCCGGCCTGAGGCTTCTCCTTGGGCCGAAGCCGATCCTCGGGCTGAGGCTTCTCCTCGGGCTGAGGCTCATCCTCCGGCTGAGGCTTCTCCTTGGGACGAGGCCGATCCTGATGCTGAGGCTTCTCCTTGGGCTGCAGCTGCTCCTTGGGGTGAGGCTTCTCCTTGGGCCGAGGCTGCTCCCCAGGCTGAGGCTGCTCTTCCTTCTTCTTGGGCCGAGGCTGCTCCCGGGCCTGGGGCTGCTCCCGGGCCTGGGGCTGCTCCCGGGCCTGGGGCTGCTCCCGGGCCTGGGGCTGCTCCCGGGCCTGGGGCTGCTCCCGGGCCTGGGGCTGCTCCCCGGCCTGGGGCTGCTCCCGGGCCTGGGGCTTCTCCCGGGCCTGAGGCTGCTCCACGGTCCTCCTGGGGACCCGCGTTGTCTCGGAGACCCTCGCCCTCTCGAAGATCTGTGCTTTCTCCGACACCCGTCCCCTCTCCGCGCCCGCCGCCTTGCCTGGGGGGGCCTGCTGCTTCTCGGGGGCCCCCCCGCTGGCCGGCCTCGGCCCTCTCTCCCAGGCGTCCGTCTTCGCCAGCACCGACCTCCGCTCGGGGGCGGGGGTCTCCTCGGGGCCCGGCCTCAGCTCCGGGGGCTTCTCCGGGCCAGGGGATTGCTTCTCGGAGGCCGGGGGCTTCTCCAGGCCGGGGGGCTGCTTCTTTGAAGCCGGGGGCTTCTCCGGACTGAGAGGCTGCTTCTCGGAGGCCGGGGGCTTCTCCGGGCCGAGGGGCTGCTTCTCGGAGGCCGGGGGCTTCTCCGGGACCCCCCTCCGCCTGGCCCCGGGCTCTTGGGGGGCCACGCCCTCCTCCGTCGGGGCCCGCGGTGCCTGCTGCTCCCGGCTCAGTCTGCGGGGGGCGGGGGTGAGGGACGGCCGGGCGGCCTGCCCGGGGCCCGGGCTGCCCCCTGCGCCCTCCTGGACCTCCAGCCGCTCGCCGAGGGGGGCCTGGGCGGCCTCCGCCCCGCCCTGCCGCCGCTGCCGCCGCTCTCTCCGCGTCCTGAGGATGGCCTGCACCTCCTCACCCTCATCCTGGGGGGCCGCGGGCGGCGGTGCGGGCGCCTCGGCCTCCTCCACGCTGGGCAGCCTGGGCCAGAAGATGGGGGGAGGGGGGGTCAGAGGGCGTGGACACCCCACACCCCACCGCCACTCAGATGAGGGTCACATCCGGGGCGTCCGACGTGGCCCTCCTACAAGGTACCCCGTCCGGCTGCCAGCGTGGCTCAGTGGTGAGCGTCCGCCTTGGAACCAGGAGGTCAGGGCACAGGCCCGTGTTGGGGGCTCCATCCCCACTAGGGGGCGTGCAGGAGGCAGCCAAGCCATGATTCTCTCTGGTCATGGATGTTTCTCTCTCTCTCTCTCCCTCTCTGAAATCAATAAAAAAATTTTAAAAAATAGGGGGACATTGGGGACACCCTGGGCCCCACTCTTCCTGGCCCTCACACCCCAAAAACTGGGTGGCCAGACCAGCCTCCCCTTAGAAGGGGATTGGAGCCAAGACCGGTGTGGCTCAGTGGATAGAGCGTCGGCCTGCGGACGGAAAGGTCCCGGGTTCGATTCCGGTCAAGGGCACGGACCTTGGTGGCGGGCATATCCCCGGTGGGGGGCGTGCAGGAGGCAGCTGGTCGATGTTTCTCTCTCTTCGACGTTTCTAGCTCTCTGTCCTTTCCCCTTCCTCTCTGTATAAAATCGATAAGATATATATATATTTTTTTAAAGAAGGGGATCGGATAGTCCGAGCCTGGGACGCAGGCTGGGTCAGTGGGGGCCGCGCTGGCACAGAGCCTGGCAGCGTGGACGGAAGCCCCGGCCCTGCCCCTCCGGGGGCGCCCTCTCCGGTGGACGCTCTGCCTCCGAGTGTGTCCCCCTGGGAATGGGTGCCGGTCCCGGGGGAGAGTGTGGGACGGAGGGGGTCCTGTCCCGGGGGGACCGAGGGGGACCAGACCTGCCTCTTCACGCCCCAGCCGCCCCCTGAGACCTCCCCGCGGAGGAGGTGCCGCGGGGCCCCGCCCGCCCGCCCGCCGCCCGCGCACCTGTCGGAGGCCGGCCGCCCGCCGTGGGGGACGGACGGGGGGGACGGGGCGGACGGGGCGGACCGGGCCGCCCGCTCGTCCTCGGACGTGGAGCTGAGGTTCCGGTGGCGGCGCCGGCGCTCCCGCCGCTGCTCCTCCTCGTCCTCTAGGCTCCGCTGCTGGGCCAGGCTGTGGGCGGGGAGAGGGGAGGGGGGGCGGTCAGCGAGGCCGGGAGAGACCGCGGCCTCCCCGGGGCGCCCTCTACGGCGGCCACGGGCGCTGAGCCCACTGCCGTCTGTGCAGATAACACACTGGGCGCGGGAAACGGCCAGCGTTGCTGCTCAGTGGCGAGCGTCAGCCGATGGCCCAGGAGATCAGGGTTCGATTCCTGGCCAGGGGCCCACGCCCGGGTTGTGGGCTCCGTCCCCAGTGGGGGGGGGGGGGCGGGGGGCGTGGCAGGAGGCAGCCGGTCCAGGATGCTCTCTCATCGTGGATGTTTCTCTCTCTCTCTCTCTTCCTCACGGAAATCAATTAAAATGCATTTAAAATAAAATTTACTGTATAAAAAGAGCACAGCTGATCAACAGGAACGGAGGCTCCGTCCCAGGACAGAATCTCCAAGCCAAACGCCAGGAAAGGGTGCTGGGCGGGACGCCCCCTCCCCGGAGCGAGCGGGGGCGGGGGTTCTCTGAGAGCCTCGGGCTCCCCGCCCAGGACAGGCGGGGCCGCGGGCGGGCGGGCAGCAGCCGGGAGAGCCGGTTTGGGGAAACCCAGTGGCCAGCCCACTGACCTCCGAGCTCCGGGCCCGGCCCAGGGAGCGGCCGGGGTTCCCACCATCGGGGGGCCCAGCCACGCTCACCGGCGCCGGCCACTCCCTCCCCTGACACCCCTTCCTCGCCCCCCCCCTTCATTCGGGGCCCTGCACCCCTCTTGGCTGCCTTGTGGGGATGTGATCCCAGCTGCTCTGGGTAAAGGAGGGGCCGGCCTGGCTCAGGGGCTGAGCCTCACTATGACCCAGGAGGTCCGGGTTCGATTCCCGGTCAGGGGCACAGGCCCGGGGTGCGGGCTCCATCCCCACTGGGGGACGTGCGGGAGGCAGCCGATCCATGATTCTCTCTCATTGTGGATGTTTCTATCTCCCTCTCCCTCTCAGAATGAATACAAGCATTTTTTAAAGGAGGAAGAACAGCGTGAGGAGAGGACAGCCGCTGGCTATGTGACCTTGGGCCAGTCCTCAGCCCCTGTGAGGGTTGCACACCATAAGGGTCCCCCGTGGGGCTCCCCAAGGCCCCTCCTGGCCCGGGGGGTCTGGGGACAGGTGTCGGGGAGCCCGGGGGCAGCCCCTAGGGGGGCAGGGTGCAGGGGGGGAGGGCTGAGGGGGGCGGGCGGGCGGGACAATGATTAACCAGGCACTGCTGGGCCGGAGTTCTCCGATCCACCTTCACCCCCCGCAGCCGGCCCGGCCCAGCCTCGCCCACGACGGGCGGCCAGGAGGAGAGGCCGAGGCTGCTGACCAGGCACCCCGCCAGCGGCTGGCCACAGCCCCACACCGGGCCGGAGCGTCCGAGATCCACCCTGTGCCGGGGAGCGGCAGGAGGGCCCCCAGCTCCCCGCTCCCCGCTCCCCGCTCCCCACAGGGGCCACACAGCTCCCAGCCTCCTCCCGGCTCCTCCCAGTCCCCAGCTGAGTGCCTCAGGGCCCCCCCGCCCCCCCCATCCCTGCCCCCCACCCAGCGGCAGAGGCTGTTCCCGGAGCCGGTGCTCCGAGGGCCGGGGCTGGGGGGCTGGCGGGGGGGCGGGGGGCCCGTCCAGGACGCCTCTGCAGCAGCCCTGGCCTCGCGGGGACCGGCCCGCCCCGTGCCAGCCGGACGCTCCCTCTGAGCGGGACAAGCTCAGCCGACCCGCCCCGTGCCCCGCCGGGAGGGCGCAGCGCCCACCGTGGACACACCCCGGGGCAGGCGCCCGGGAGGCGGGTCTGGCTTGGCGTTCTCACCCGGCAAAGCACGGTCAGCGCCAACACTGCGGTCCACACTCAGACGGAAACCCCACGTCCCAGGCTCAGCACCCACACAGACACCTGCTCACGCCACAGGCTACAGACACGCCTGCACACACATGTGAGCACGCCTCTGCAGGCACAGATAGGCCTGCTCCACATGCCATAGGCATGTCTGCACTGTGTGAGAGCATGCACCTGGAGGCACAGACACACCCACTCCACGGGCCACAAACACGCCTGCACACGTGTGTGAGCACCCATGCAGAGGCACGAGTATCCCCATTCCACAGGCCAGATGCGCCTGCACACGTGTGTGAGCGCCCCTGCAGAGGCATGGATATGCCCTCTTCACGCGCCACAGACAGGCCTGCACACGTGTGTGGGCGCCCCTGCAGGGCACAGGTCTGCCCACGGGGAGGGCGGGACACACCCGCGTGCGGCCGGCTCGGTGGTGACCCACAGGCAGAGTCCAAGGCCGTGGGGCCGCCCCGCCCGCCCGCATACCTCCCCTGGGGTGTGGCCGCCTCTGACAGCCAGCGGCTCCTCCCTGCCTTCCCGGCCTGGCTGCCCACCGGCCGCCGCAGGTGTGTCCCCCACTCTCCCCCAGTGAGGGGCTGGGGGAGCCAGAGCCCCAGGCCCCGAGAAGCTCCGTACCCCGCCCCCAAGAGGAGGAGGAGGGGATGGGGAGCCCGGGCGGCTCCATGGGAAAGGCCTGGGGGCGCAGCTGTTAGCACCGGCCCACCTGCCGTGAGAGCCGGGTCGGAGGAGGGGCCTGGGTCTGAGTCACTCGCTGGGGGGAAGGAGGGGAAGGGGCCCCGGGGGCACTGGAGGGTGGGGCTGGAGGCGGAAGGTGGGCAGGGCAGCTCCGAGAGGGGTCCCCCCAGCAGGGGTGCGGCCTCAGGAGCCAGCCCCCTTCTCTGCCCCTCTGAGGGGTCCCCTCCCAAAGGAAGCTGAGAACAGAGAGGGACTGAGTCTGCCCCGAGGCGGCCCAGCCCCGAGCTCCCAGAATGCCGTGCTCAGGCCGGGAACCTCCTCAGCCCCGGGGAGGGCTCCCATGCCCCCCTCCCGCCTGCCCCCTGCCCCGTCCCGCCTGCCCCGGACGGTCCACCGTCCGCCCAAACCCAGCGGTGAGGGTGAGGCGGACTCCGCTCCGGACCCCAGGCTGGGCCACTCCAGGCCCCCAGAGCTGGGAGGTGCGGTGGAGGGGGGTCCCCCAGGCCAGGGACCAGCCCCCCCAGACCCCCCAGGGTGGCCTCAGCCCCCAAGGGGAGCACAGGAGGCCGAGGGAGAGCGGAACCCCACCCTGTCCCCAGGGCTCCCCAGCCGTGTGGCCCCAGTTCTGCCTCCGGAGGAGCCTCGAGGGGCCAGGCCGACCTTGGGGGAGCCCCGTGTCGCACCTCGCGCCCCGGCCCCGCGCCCCCCGCCCCGCGCCCCCCGCCCGGCCCCGGCCCCGGCCCCGGCCCGCGCCCCCCCCGCCCCGCGCCCCCGCCCGGCCCCGGCCCCGCGCCCCGCGCCCCGCGCCCCCTCGCCCCGGCCCCGGCCCCCCGCCCCGCGCCCCCGCCCGGCCCCGCGCCCCCGCGCCCCGCGCCCCGCGCCCCCCGCCCGCCCCGCCCCGCGCCCCGCGCCCCGCGCCCCTCGCCCCGGCCCCGGCCCCCCCGCCCCGCGCCCCCCGCCCGGCCCCCGCCCCGCGCCCCGCGCCCCGCGCCCCCCGCCCGGCCCCGGCCCCGCGCCCCGCGCCCCGCGCCCCTCGCCCCGGCCCCGGCCCCCCCGCCCCGCGCCCCCCGCCCGGCCCCGGCCCCGCGCCCCGCGCCCCGCGCCCCTCGCCCCGGCCCCGGCCCCCCGCCCCCCGCCCCCCGCCCCGCGCCCCCGCCCGGCCCCGGCCCCGCGCCCCCCGCCCCGCGCCCCCCGCCCGGCCCCGGCCCCGCGCCCCCCGCCCCGCGCCCCCCGCCCGGCCCCGCGCCCCCCGCCACGCGCCCCCCGCCCCGCCCCGGCCCCGGCCCGCTCACCTGGACAGCGCCGACCAGTCCTTCCTGCCCGACATCCCGCCGCCGCTGCCGCCGGCTCCGGCCGCTCACCTGCGCGCTCCCCGCCGGCCGGTCCGTCCCGGTCCCGGTCCCTGATTCGCCGCCGGGAGCGCCCCGGGGGGTGGCTCCCCGCCGGGTCCCGCCCGGTCCCGCCCCGGCTCCGCTGGACCCGCCGCCGGAGGAGGAGGCGGCGCGGGGCCAGTGCGGGCGGCGGGGGCCGCTTCCTGCCCGGAACCAGTCGGACCAGCTCGGGGCGGGGCGGCTCCGCGCAGGTGCCGGGGCGGCCGGGGCGCCGGGCGGGGCGGGCCCGCGGGGCCGGGTCAGACTCCGCCGAGGGGACCCCTGGGCGGGGCCGGGGGGGCCGGGGGAACCCCCGGGGTCTGGGGGGGGGCTGGGGAACACCCTCCCGGGGTCTCGGGGGGCCGAGGGAGAACTCCGGGTCGCAGGGGGCTGGGGGGAACCCCCGGGGTCTCGGGGGGCTGGGGGACACCCTCCCGGGGTCTCGGGGAGCTGAGGGGGAACTCCCCGGGTCTCGGGGGGCCGGGGAGGAACTCCGGGGTCTCAGGGGCCAAGGGGGATCCCCCAGGGTCGCGGGAGTGGGGGGGGGGGGCTGGGGAGCCCGGGGCGCGGACCGGAGGTGGGGGCTCTGTCCCGGCGCCGGGGCTGGACTTTGGCGGAGGCGCAGGTGTGGGAGGCCTGGCTTCCCCCGGAGGAGGGCGCAGACCGGGAGCTGGGCCTGGATCTGGGGCCACCTGAGGCCACTCACACCCGGGCTCCACCCGGCCCCCCGCCTGCCCGCTGGGCCCCGGTGCAGCTGCTCCTGCGCGCACCGGCCTCTCCGGGGGAACAGCGTCCTCCCTGGGGACCAGGGCCGCAAGGCCGGCCGCCTGGCACAGCCCGGGGTTCCCCCCGCCCCCATGAGAGGCCCCCCATGAGCAGGGGCCAGGAGAGGCCTGAGCATCTGCTGCCTCCAGGGAGGAGAGGAAGGAGAGGGAAGAGCCACCTCCTGGCCGCTGGGCCCCCCCCACCCCCCGCCCGGGGACCCTCCGTGAAGCCTGGGGACAGGCGGACCAACAGCTGGCTAGGCCCGGGGTCGGCAAGCCCGTGAGTCAGCAGAGCCCAACGTCAACAGCCCAGCGGCTGGCATCCCTCCGGAGAGCCAGCGCTTAAACGTAAACTCCTTCCCACGCCGGGCGCCGAGCGCCGACCTCTGAACCAGGGGGTCAGGTGGGGTTGGAGGTCAGGGCCTTGGTGGGGAGAGGGGCCCCCTGAGGCCCCCCAACGGGGACATTCCCGGTGACGTGCTCCCCGTGTTAACCCGACCACGCTCACTTCCCGGGGAGCCCGCGGAGGCGCCCGTCACAGGAAGTCCCCGGACTTCCCAGCCCGCAGCCCGAGGGGCCACCTCCCGCCCCAGGACGGACCGCAGGCTCTGGAACTCCCCGCCCTCTGGGCGGCTGCTCCTTCCCCGAGCGGCCGCTGGGGGTGCGGGGATCCCCGGCCCCAACCAGCTGGGGTGGGAGTCACACGGGACAGCCAGGAGCCCTCCCCACACACACACAGACAGACCCATGCACACACACACACACACACACGCACATTCACACAGACATACACACACACACACAGAGACACACGCACACAGACATTCACACAGACATCCACACACACACACAGACACACATTCACACACACATTCACACAGACACACACACACATTCACACAGACATCCACACACACACACACACACACACACAGAGGCACACACACACAGACATTCACACACACACATTCACACAGACACACACACATTCACACAGACATACACACATTCACACACACATTCACACAGACACACACACACATTCACACAGACACACACACACACACACAGACACACATTCACACAGACATACATTCACACATTCATACAGACACACATTCACACAGACCTACACACACACATTCACAAAGACATACACACACACAGAGGCACACGCACACACATTCACATAGATATCACACAGAGACACGCGCACACAGACATTCACACACACACATTCACACAGACACACATTCACACACAGACACAGAGACATGTGCACACACACAGAGGCACACACACTCACACACACACACATTCATACAGACACACATGTGCACACACAGAGGCACACGCACACAGGCATTCACACATTCACACACAGACACAGAGACATGTGCACACACACAGAGGCACACACACACACACATTCACACAGACATCACACAGATACACACAGACACAGAGACACATGCGCACACACAGAGGCACACACACTCACACACACACACATTCACACAGACATCACACACACACACACACACTCCTCCGGGGCTCCCAGCTGGGGACACCTGCCCTGGCCCCAGGTGAGGCCCAACTTCTCTCCGGAACCGAGCACAGAGCTGGGGCGGGGTCAGCGCTGGGCCAGGACCTGCTCCGCCCCGGGGCCTCGGCCTCGGGCTGGGACCAAGCTCCGCCCACACCCACTGCCCCCAGGGGCCTGCGTTTTCGCCGGGTTTGGGTCTGGGACGGTGGTTTTTGGTTTTTGGTGTTTTTTTTTTTTTTCTTAAATATATTTTATTGATGTTTTACAGAGAGGAAGGGAGAGGGAGAGAAACATCGATGAGAGAGAAACATCCATCCGCTGCCTCCTGCACGCCCCCCACTGGGGATGTGCCCGCCACCAAGGTCCATGCCCTTCACCGGAATCGAACCCGCGACCCTTCAGTCCGCAGGCCGGCGCTCTGTCCACTGGGCCACACCGGTTTTGGCTGCGATTGTGTGGGGTTATATATATATATATTACTGATATCAGAGAGGAAGGGGGAGGGAGAGTGAGAGAAGCATCCACGATGACAGAGAATCATGGACCGGCTGCCTCCTGCACACCCCACCCTGGGGATGGAGCCCGCACCCCGGGCCTGTTCCCTGACCGGGAATCGAACCCTGACCTCCTGGTTCCTAGGAGCCCGGCAGCCCGGCGGGGCTGGGTCTGTGACCTCCAGGAGCCGCTGTCCCCCGCTGGGCCGGCCGACCTTCCCTGCAGCACTGGACCCTCCACTGGGCCCAGGCTCAGGGGACCCCAGGCCGGCTCAGGGGGGCGATGGGGGGCCAGGGCCTCGCCCTCTCGGCCGTCAGCCAGCTGCGGGGCCGGCGGGAGAGCCGGGCCGGGCCCGGACAGGAGGCTGCCGTCCGTCCATCCACCCGGGTCCCGGCCGCCCGGCTGGGCTTGGCAGCTGCTCACCCACCCGGAGCGAAGCTGCCCCCCCGGCTGTCCAGCCAGAGTCTGCGGGGAGTCTGAGGGCTGCGCGGGGGGCCATTGGGGCTAATGTTTAACCGGCTCCCTCCCCGTCCGTCCGGGCACTTTAGCCCCGGCCGCCCTGGGCGGGGGGCAGGAGGGGGGGGCGCTGGGGGACCGGGGCCAGACGGGCACACCTCACTGCCCCAGCTGAGGATGGGGCAGTGCGAGGAGGGGCTGCCGCCTGCAGGCAGGGGCGTGGGGGGGGGGCCGGGCCCGGCGCCGGCTGCAGGGGGTCCCGCGGCCGCTCTGTGCGTGGCTTTGCCGTGGACACCCCGAAAAGGGCCCGGGCCCTGGGCGTGGCCCCCTCCGCCCACGGGCTCTGCACCAGCTGTTTGTTTTGAGTCAGGCCGGGGCGGTCTCCCGTTTTGTAGGGCAGGGCGGGCGCCCCAATCCGTGGCAGGGGGGCCCCCATCCCCGGGTGACGGGGCGAGGGGGGCAGCGCTGAGATCTGGCTCTGGGAAACGGGTGCCCAGAAATGGGGGGCCCCATCCCCGGGAGACGGGGCTGGGGACCCTGGCCGGCGGGGGGAGCCCGGGGAGCAGGGAAGAGGGGGTTCTGGGGCTGCCTGGGCGCCGAGCCCCGCCCGGCTCCCCCGTGGCTCGGAGGGCACGCCCGGGGGTGCGTGGGGGGGTGGGCGGGTGGCACGGGGCCCGTGCGACAGGTAAGGGAGGGATTGCGCCCGCACTGGCGCCCGCGGAGCTGTTTGTGTGTCTGGCGTGTCCTCAGCTGGGGGTAGTTTTCCACTGGCGTTTAGAGAGCGCGGGGAGAGCAGGGAGACACGAGAGAGGGAAGCCTCGATGGGAGAGAAGCTGTGGGTGGGTTGCCTCCCCTACGTCCCCCGTCGGGGGCTGGGGGCTGGGGGGGGGCGAGCCTGCAACCGAGGTGCGTGCCCTTGACCGGAATCGAACCCGGGACCCTTCCGTCCCCAGGCCCGCCACGCTCCATCCACTGAGCCACACTGGCCAGGGCCCACTGAGCTGTGGTAGCAGGAACCCGGCACGCCACTCCCCTTCTCCCCCCATCTGCCCCCCCGCCCCCCACATCCACGGCCGGCCCCTCTGCGGGCGGCGGGCGGCCCCGGGCGCCAGACCCTGCCCCGGGAAAGGCTGGCGCTGCCCTTTGCCCGCGGCTGCTGGCGTTTATGGCAGACAATTCGCCGGGGGCAGAGGGCAGGACGGGGACGGGCGGGCAGGGAGGGTCGAAGGGGGCCCCTCCTCTGCTGGGTCAGAAAGCCAGCCCTCCCCCCCCCCAGTAATGGGGACCAGACACCTTGTGGCTCCCCTCAGCCAGCTGGGGCGGGGGAGGCTGCCCCAGGCCGCCATCCATCCCTGCAGGCTGGCATCCGGGTCCAGATGGAGGGGGGGGCGGGGGGCGCCCACCTAGGAACCCGGAGGACAGGCCCTAACCCAGAGGGGTTGGGGGTAACCCGGGAGAAGGTGGATGCCCATGGGGCCGCCCCGTGGGAGAAGTGAGGGAGCCCAGGAGGGAGGTGGGGAGCGCCACCTGGTGGCCAGGTGCGGAACTGCCACACCCCCAACGCCCCCAAGCCCAGAACAGGGGGAACCCCGGCTGCACAGGGAGGGGGGTGGGGGCAGGTGTGCAGAGGAAGGGGCTGTGGACCAGGCCGAGGGGTCCGGAAGGCAGAGGCGCCTCTGATGGCTGAGTCCGGGGGCTGGGGGGGGGCTGTGGTTGGGAGGGGTGGGGGTGCTGGGTGAGGTCACTGGGCCAGGGCAGAGGGGTCCCCGGGGAGGGGGAGTGGATCTCAGCTTCCTTTGCCCTCATCCTGATGGAGCTGAAGACGGGAGCCCCCCAGCCTCCCGTTCACAGAGTCCCCCAGATGCTGGCGACACTGATTTTAATGGGGGGAGGGCGGCCACGGCAGGTCAGAGCAGCCGGGAGGGAGTGATGGGGGGGCTACCCCAGGCGGTGGGGGGTCTTCAGACTGACGTTCTCCTCTGTGTCTGCTGATCCCAGTTCCGTGGACGGCACTCGGGGAGGGGGGAGGGGGGAGGGGGGAGGGGTGCAGGGACAAGCAGGGGGGGTGCAGGGACAGGCAGAAGGGGGTACAGGGACAGGCAGAGGGTACAGGAGGTACAGGAGCCAGCGCAGCGAGCGGCCTGTGGGGACAGAGAGGCAGCGGCTGTCCGTCCAGTGACCTCTGTGGGGGTCACCCCGACTCTGGGATGGGACCTCTCTCCCAGCGCCCCTTGGGCCCCATCATTGCCCCCAGGGGCGGGAAGGGGCCCCGGGGGAGGGAAGGGGCCCTGGGGGAGGGGAGGGGAGGGAAGGGGGGAGGGAAGGGGAGGGAAGGGGGGAGAGAGGGGGAGGGAAGGGGCCCTGGGGGCGGGAAGGGGCCCCCGGAGGAGGGAAGGGGGAAGGGGAGGGGAGGGAAGGGGGGACGGAAGGGGCGGGAAGGGGCCCCGGGGGAGGGGAGGGGAGGGGAGGGAAGGGGGGAGGAAAGGGCCGGGAAGGGGCTCCGGAGGAGGGAAAGGGGCCCCGGAGGAGGGAAGGGGCCCCGGGGGGAGGGGAGGGATCCCGGGGGAGGGGAGGGGAGGGGAGGGGAGGAAAGGGCCGGGAAGGGGCTCCGGGGTACGGAAGGGGAGGGGAGGGGCTCAGTACCTCTACTGGGAGGTCGGTGACTTGGCCGCGTCGAACATCTTCTTCCGGCCCTCCATCCCCGACATGGCCTCCACGTTCTTCCGCCAGTCGCCCACCTCCACCGGCCGCTCCTGCGGGGGCCACCCCGTCCGTCAGCCTCGCCCCCCACGCCCCCCACGCCGAGCTGCCTCCACCGGGGACTGGGGGTCACGGCCCAGAGCCACCCTCCCACCCCGCTCAGCGCCCAGAGGCCACCTCCACCAGGAAGCCTCCGCCTGCTCCAGCTCGCTCCTGGGGGCCACGGGGGCCACGGCCACGGCTCTCCTCCACGTTTCTTGCCGACCCGCTCAGCTCCGGCCACGGGCGGTCGCCGTGGCCTCGGCCGGCGTTGGGCCCGGGCTGAGGGAGAGGCCTGACCCACCCGAACCCTGTGCCCTGTGACCGGCCGTCTCTGCCCCCGAGACGAGGGCAGCGGCCCCTGGCACCTCACCTCCAACCCTCTGCTGTTTCGTTCCCTTTTTTTTTTTTTTAATATGTTTTTGATGATTTTGTAAAGAGAGGGGAAGGGAGAGAGAGGGAGAGAGAGAGAGAAACGTCATCGATTGGGGCCTCCCGCACACCCCTCCCTGGGGCTAGGGACCACACCTCCTCTCTCCCAAAACAGCGTAAGACCTCCCCCCTGGCCTCCCAGGACCGAGGTCGGCAAACCGCGGCTCTCGAGCCACAGGCGGCTCTCGGGCCCCTGGAGGGCAGCTCTTCCATAAAACACCAAAGCCCGGGCGCGTCCATGTGGAAGACGTGGCGTCAGGAGACGTTTGTGTTTAAAAATTGGGCTCCCCAGCCGAAACCGGGGTGGCTCAGTGGATAGAGCGTCAGCCTGAGGACTGAAGGGTCCCGGGTTCGATTCCCGTCAAAGGCATGGACCTTGGTTGCGGGCACATCCCCGGTGGGGGGCGTGCAGGAGGCAGCTGTTGGTTGTTTCTCTCTCATCGATGTTTCTAACTCTCTATCCCTCTCTCTTCCTCTCTGTAAAAAATCAATAAAATATATTTTTTAAAATAATAATAAAAATTGGGCTCCCCAGCTGAAACTGGTTTGGCTCAGTGGATAGAGTGTCGGTCTGCAGACTGAAGGGTCCCGGGTTCGATTCCCGTCCAAGGCATGTGCCTTGGTTGCGGGCACATCCCCAGTGGGGGGCGTGCAGGAGGCAGCTGGTCGATGTTTCTCTCTCATCGACGTTTCTAGCTCTCTACCCCTCTCCTTTCCTCTCTGTAAAAAATCAATAAAATATCTATAGTATATAATATACATAATATATAATATATAATAATATACATAGTATATATAATATGTAATATATATAAAATAAAAAATAATAAAAATAAAAGCGTGGCCCTCCAGAGATATGCCGTCGCGGTGCTGCTGGTGTCCGGCCCTGTGGACGGGTGGACTCTGCCGGCCGCAGTCCCGGCGGCTCTGGAGCGCCCCCCGGAGCACGGGGCGGCGGGGGCGGGCTCACCTTCTCCGTGTCCTCCTTCTTCACGGACTTGAGGTTGGCGCGCAGATCCATGGACACCTTGTGCTTGGAGCCCAGCAGGGCCCGCAGCATGGCGTCCGCCGAGACCCGCACACGCCTGAGCGGCGGCCGCTTGAACTTGCCGCGGAGGTCCAGCACCTTCAGCCTCAGGTCCTTTATCTGCGGGGGGCGGGGGGCGGGGAGGAGGAGGGGGCTCACTGGGCGGCGGGGGGTTCCCACGGCCCCTCCCGGGGTCCCAGCCAGAGCCGCTGCCCCCCGGCCTCTCCGGAGCCGGCGGGACACGCAGCCCGCCCCGCGCTCTGCAGTGAGCCTCCTGCAGGCCGAAGCCGGTGCGGCTCAGCGGATAGCGCGCCGGCCTGCGGACGGAAGGGTCCCGGGTTCGATTCAAGTCAGGAGCATGGACCTTGGTGGCGGGCACATCCCCAGTGTGGGGTGTGCAGGAGGCAGCGGATGGATGTTTCTCTCTCGTCGATGTTTCTAACTCTCTATCCCTCTCCCTTCCTCTCTGTAAAAAACCAATAAAATATATTTTAAAATATTTTTGTTTTTAAAAAGAGCCTCGTGCGTTTGCCCATCGACGAACGGACGGGTCAGCGGAGGGACAGAGCCCCAGGTCTCCTGCCTCGATGGCCCGGAACGGCACCTACTGCGTCCCTCCCCGCCGAGCCAGCCCTGGTCCCAGCGGGGACGTGAGCCCCAGGTCCTGCCCCTGAGGACAGTGCTTGTGCCACCTCTGGGGTCCCCCCCGGCCCCTCCTCCACTTTTTTAAAAAAAAAATTTTATTGATTTTTTACAAAGAGGAAGGCAGAGGGATAGTTAGAAACATCGATGAGAGAGAACCATCGACCAGCTGCCTCCTGCACGCCCCCCACCGGGGATGTGCCCGCCACCAAGGTCCATGCCGGTGACCGGAATCGAACCCGGGACCCTCCAGTCCGCAGGCCGACGCGCCGTCCGCTGAGCCACACCGGTCCCGGCCCCTTCTCCGCTTGAACCAGCACCAGAGCTGGCCCTTCCCGGCCCCGAGCAGCGACTGGCCGGCCGGCCGGCCGGTCCCGGTCGAGGGAGCCCTGAGCCCTGGAGGGTGTGACGGGGGCCACTCTGAACCTCAGAGTCTTCCTCCGTGCGGGGCAGGAAGCAGCCCCGACTTCACCCCCAGATGGGGAAGGGCTGGGACAGGGGCGGGGGGAGGATCGCAGGCCCCTGGAAGCCGCTCTCAAAGGCTCAAAGGCGGGGAGTCTGTGGGGCGGCAGAGGGCGGCCCTGGGTGGGCCGAGCCCTCTGTGTCTGCGGTGCCCGCCCTCGCCAGCCTGCGGGGCCCAGCGGGGAGGGGGCCCTCCAGCCCCTGGCCCAGCGGCGCCCCCGCGCGCCCCCGCCCCCCAGACCCGAGCCCGGCCCTCCCCCGCTCACCTCCCTGGTGTTGTGGAGGCATTTGGCCTCGATGTCATATCGCTCCTCGTCCACCACCTCCACCTTGGCGTGCAGGTCCCGGCACAGGTCCTGGGGGGCGGGGAGCGGGTGGGAGGGGCTCCCCCGCGGCCCCCCAGCCCCGGGCCCCGCCCCCCCAGCCCCTTCGCTGGGACCTGGGCCTCACCCAGCACCCCCCGGCTCTGACGACGGATGATCCCCGCCACAGAGCGGGGGCCCTGTCAGGCCGGCCCCGGCCCCCCCCCCGTCCGTGGCGCCCCCGTCCCCCTCCCCGGGGGTCCCCACCCCCCTCCCTGGGGGTCCCCACCCTGTCCCCCTCCCCGGGCGCCCCCGCCCCCCTCCCTGGGGGTCCCCACCCTGTCCCTCTCCCCGGGCGCCCCCGTCCCCCTCCCTGGGGGTCCTCACCCTGTCCCCCTCCCCGGGCGCCCCCGCCCCCCTCCCTGGGGGTCCCCACCCTGTCCCCCTCCCCGGGCGCCCCCGCCCCCCTCCCTGGGGGTCCCCACCCTGTCCCCCTCCCCGGGCGCCCCCGCCCCGCCCCTCGTCCCCCTCCCCAGGCGCCCCCGTCCCCCTCCCCGGGGGTCCCCATCCCCCTCCCTGAGGGTCCCCACCCTGTTCCCCTCCCCGGGCGCCCCCGCCCCCCTCCCCGGGGGTCCCCCTCCCCGGGCGCCCCCGCCCCCTCCCCGGGGCCCACCTGCAGGGCGCTGAGGGACAGGCCGCGCGTCTGCAGGGAGGGGATGCGCTCGGCCAGGTAGCGGGACTTCTCGGCCTCCCGCTCCTCCAGCTCCTGGTCCCAGCACTCCTTGGCCTTGGCCAGCATCAGGCTCTGGCGGGACGGGCCCGGTGAGCGGGGGGCACGGGGGACACGGGGGACACGGGGGGACATGGGGGGGCACGGGGGGACACGGGGGGGGCATGGGGGACACGGGGGACACGGGCGAGCCAGGCCCTCCAGCTCCCCCCGGCGTTGGGCCTGAGGGAGAGGTACCCCAGGCCGGCCGGCTCTGGCCTCTGAGGGCCCTGGGGGCTCCGTGTCCTCACGCCCTGGACAGTGTGGGCGGCCTGTGGGGGCATGGGGGGGCGTGTGTGTGGGCGTGTGTGGGGGCGTGTGGGGGAATGGGAGGGGCGTGTGGGCGGACGTGTGGGGGAATGGGGGGGCGTGTGTGTGGGCGTGTGGGGGCATGGGGGGGGTGTGGGCGGGCGTGTGGGCGGCGGGCGCTGGCCGTCCTCCGCGGGAGGGTGACCCCACACCCAGGCCCCTTCCACTCGCTCCCTGTTCGCCCCAAAGCTCCAGAGAGAGCGGGCTTGTATCAGAAGGAGCCACGGCCCGCCCCTCCTGATGGCTCCGGGGCTGAGCGCCCACCTCGGAGCCAGGAGGCCCGGGTTCGATTCCCGGTCGGGGCACGGGCCCGGGGGCGGGTCATCCCCAGGGTGGGGCCTGCAGGAGGCAGCCGATGGATCCTCTTTATGTATATTCTATCCCCCCTCCCTTCCTCTCCGGAATAAAACTATATAAATATAAAATAATAAAACCAAGCCCTGGCCGGTGCGGCTCCCTGGACAGAGCACCAGCCGGGGACTGAAGGGTCCCGGGTTCGATTTATTCCCCGTCGGGGCGCAGGCCCGGGGCTTCAGGCTCCATCCCCAGCAGGGGCGTGCAGGAGGCGGCCAGTCAATGATCCTCTCTCTCTCTCTCTCTCCCCCTCTCTCTCTCTGAAATCAATAAAAAAATATTTTTTAAAATTTAAAATAAAGCCAGCCCCTCGGCACACCCTGGCTCCCACCCTGCTGGCCGCCGGCCCCTCTCAGCTGCCGGCCCCCAGTTCCTGCTCCCCCTCCCCCCTCCCCTCTTCCCTCCTCCCCTCTTCCCTCTCCCCCTCCCCCCACCCCCCGGCCCTGGCTCACCTTCAGCATGAGCTTGCGGGAGGCAGTGATCTTGGATTTCCTCTGGGGGTGAGAAGGTGGGAGACGGGGGGAGGAGGGGGGAAACGGGGGGAGGAGGGGGGAGATGGGGGGAGGAGGGGGAGAGAGACGGGGGAGGAGGGGAGGAGGGGGAGACGGGGGGAGGAGGGGGAGACGGGGGGAGGAGGGGAGGGACGGGGGGAGGAGGGGAGGGACGGGGGGAGGAGGGGAGGGACGGGGTGAGGAGTGGGGAGACGGGGAGGAGGAGGGGAGGCACGGGGGGAGGAGGGGAGAGACGGGGTGAGGCGGAGGCTGCAGAGTAGAGGATCGAGGCCTGGCCAGGGGGTGCGGGCCAGGGTCACGGTCGCTCGGGGTCCTCCTAAGCTCCCCGCGGGTTTGCCCGAATTCTCAGATCCAGGGAGGGCGGCCGGGAGCCCTCACTTCCTGGAGGCACTGGGGGTCTCCAGGTCGGGGATGCTGAGACGCCCCCCCCCCCCCCGGTCCGGGGTGATCACAGACAAGTCAGGATGGCGGCCGCCGGCCTGGCTCAGTGTTTGAGCCTCGACCCGGGAACTGGGAGGTCAGGGTTCGATTCCTGATCCGGGCCCAGGCCCGGGGGGGGGTGGGGAGGGGGCTCCGTCCCCAGCGGGGGGCGTGCGGGAGGCAGCCGGTCCGTGATCCTCGCTCATCAGGGATGTTTCTTTCTCCCTCCTTCTCCCTTCCTCTCTGACATCAATAAAAATCCTTAAAAAAAGACTTCACCAGCACAGACACCCCCAGCCTCACTCACCTCCCTGCGGGCATCCGTCACAGTGCGGACGAGGAGGAGGCGGAGGAGGGAGAAGGCGGAGGAGGGAGAGGGAGGAGGAGGGAGAAGGTGGAGGAGGGAGAAGGAGGAGGGAGAAGGAGGAGGAGGGAGAGGGAGGAGGAGGGAGAAGGAGGAGGGAGAGGGAGGAGGAGGGAGAGGGAGGAGGAGGGAGAAGGAGGAGGAGGGAGAAGGCGGGGGGGGGGGGAGGAGGGGGGAGAGGGAGGAGGGAGAAGGCGGAGGAGGGAGGAGGAGGGGGGAGAAGGAGGAGGAGGGAGGAGGCGGAGGAGGGAGGAGGAGGAGGGGGAGAGGGAGGAAGAGGGAGAAGGTGGAGGAGGGAGAAGGCGGAGGAGGGAGGAGGCGGAGGAGGGAGGAGGAGGAAGGGGAGAGGGAGGAGGAGGGAGGAGGAGGGAGAGAGAGGAGGAGGAGGAGGGAGAAGGAAGAGGAGGGAGAGGGAGGCAGAGGGAGAGGGAGGAGGGAGGAGGAGGAGGGAGGAGGTGGAGGAGGGAGAAGGGGGAGGGGGGAGAAGGGGGAGAAGGGGGAAGGCGGAGGAGAAAGAAGGAGGAGGAGGGAGAGGGAGGAGGGAGAAGGAGGAGGAGGGAGGAGGCGGAGGAGGGAGGAGGCAGAGGAGGGAGAGGGAGGAGGAGGGAGGAGGTGGAGGAGGGAGAAGGAGGAGGAGGGAGAGCAGGGACAAGAGGTTATTCTCGCGGCCACAGCATGGGGGGGGGTGGGGGGGGCGGGTGTGGGCGGGGAGGGGTGGTGACCACGCGGCCGGTGAAGGGTCCCAGCCGGACAGACTAAGATCCCACGGCCTCTGGGCTCCGGGAGGCTCCTGGGGGGCGGTGCCCGGATGTGGGGGAGAACGGGGGGGGGGGGGGTGAGTCAGGGACGCCGGGACGTGGGGTCCTGCCCTGAGAGGCGTTCAGTCGGGGCCTGGCAGACACCCCGACTACAGAACGGGCCAACCCGGGGGTGTGGGCTCTGCTCAGACCCAGGATGTCTGGGGCCACGGGGGACCCCGACACTCAGGGCCGTTCCTGTTTGAGGATCCAGCCTCCGAGGAGCTGCTGGGGGGATTGGGAGGGACCGGTGGAACCCCACTCTAGGGCTGGTTCTGCCCCAGAGGGACCTGCCCTCCCCCCTCCCCCCCCCCCCCCCCGCACACACACACACAGGGCGGGGCGGGGGGCACTCACACTTCCGGCATGGCTGCGGGCGGAGGTGGCGGGCAGCACCTGGGGGCAGAGAGCCTGAGTGAGGGCGGTCACAGCTCCGTCCCCCCGCCCACGGGGGAGGGGCGTGGGGGGGGCAGACAGCGGGAAGGAGAGACCAGCAGCGTGGGTCCCGCTGGGTCCAGGTGGGACGGCCCTGCCGGCCGGCTCAGAGGCTGAGCATGGCCGCCCTGCGAGCCACGAGGTCCCCGGGGTCCCGTCAGGGGGTGCGTGCCCGGGGGCGGGGCACCTCCCCCGAGTCTCCCACGGGACCCCTCTGGCCCCAGCCCTGCCTCTGCTCTGCGGGGGTAGGGGGGGTGCAGCCTGGGGGAGCGGGGGGGGTGACCCCGGAGTCTCAGCTGTCCCCCTGGCAGGGGGGGGGGGGCCTTCGGGCCTGCGTTCCCGGGATGCTTGGCTCACATCAGACGCTGCCACCAGCTGTCTGTTTTCCGGTTCCCTCCGCCCGCCTCCCGGCCTCCCCTGAGTCCCCCCAGAGACTGAGAGTCCAGAAGGAAACACCAGCTGGGGAGGCGCACCTGTCCATGGGCCCGGCGTACCCCCCCCCCATGCCCGGCCCGGCCCAGCATCCCCCCCCCCAATGCCTGGTCGGCCCAGCATCCCGCCCCCCAATGCCCGGCCCGGCCCAGCACCCTCCCCCCAATGCCCGGCCCGGCCCAGCACCCTCCCCCCAATGCCCGGCCCGGCCTAGCATCCCCCCCCCCAATGCCCGGCCCAGCCTAGCATCCCCCCCCCCGCAATGCCCGGCCCGGCCCAGCATCCCCCCCCCCAATGCCCGGCCCAGCATCCCCCCCCCCCCAATGCCCGGCCCGGCCCAGCATTCCCCCCCCCCAATGCCCGGCCGGCCCAGCACCCCCCCCCCAATGCCCGGCCCAGCCTAGCATCCCCCCCCCCAATGCCCGGCCGGCCCAGCATCCCCCCCCAATGCCCGGCCCGGCCCAGCATCCCCCCCCCAATGCCCGGCCAGCCCAGCACCCTCCCCCAATGCCCGGCCCGGCCCAGCATCCCCCCCCCCCCCGCAATGCCCGGCCCGGCCCAGCATCTCCCCCCCCCCCCGTCTCCCCCACCCCAGCTGGGCGTGTGGCTGCGCTCGGCCGGCCCCCGGGAGCCCCTGTCAGCGCCAAGGGGCCGCGCCCGCTGACAATCGCCAGGCCTGGCTGCTGTTCCCAGCAGACGGGACCCCTGACAGGCCGGGCGATAAGGAGGCCGGAGGCAGATAGCGGCATTCCTGTGTCCCCTCCCGGCCCCCCGCCCCGGCCAGCGACCCGCAGGGAGGGGGGAGGGGGGAGAATGTCGGACTGAGAGTGTGCGTGTGCGTGTGCGTGTGTGTGAGTGTGAATGAGTGTGTGTGTGAATGTGTGTGCGTGTGAGTGCGTGTGCGTGTGCGTGGGTGTGTGTGTGTGAGTGCGTGTGTGTGTGTGTGTGCGTGTGCGTGCGTGTGCAGGGCGAGGACCAGGATCGCACATCTCTCGTCAGGTCCCCGATCTGCCTCCCGTTCCCACCCCTGACCTTGGCCCCGGTTCAAGGGCGTCGGGTCCTCCCTGCAGGGCCCTGAGCCGGCCCTGCACCCCGTGGCCGAGGGGCCCCCCCCACTCTGAACGGGGAGCCCCATCTCAGAACGGGCCCGGCCGGCGCGGCTCCGGGGCTGAGCGTCCACCTAGGAGCCAGGAGGTCAGGGTTCGATTCCCGGTCGGGGGACAGGCCCGGGGGTGCGGGCTCCGTCCCCAGTGGGGGGCGTGCGGGAGGCAGCAGGTCAGTGATTCTCTCTGCTCACGGATGCTTCTCTCTCTCCCTCCGAGCACAGACTCCAGGCTTCAGCCCTCAGTGCGGGCGCCACCTTCCCCCCCTCCTCAGGGGCAGGAGCGGTGCCGGGGCCTGGCCCTCCGCCTCGCCCGCTCTGCTCCTGCTTCCGACGGGCACCGGGGCGAAGCCTGTCCCCCGAGACAGAGGCGAAGAGGCCAGGGGCTCGGGGTCCAGTCTCCCGGGCTCCCCGAGTCCCGCTCACCCCGCCTCCTTCTCCATCCACTGCCCACCCAGCTCCCCCATCGTCCCCCTGCCGCCCGAGCCCCCCTCCCGCCCCTGATCCCCAAGGCCCCCCTCCCCGCAGTGCCCCCGCCCCCCGGGCCCTGCTGGGGGCCCCTGAGCAGGCAGAGCCGCTGGCTGCGCCCCGGGTTGGGGGGTTCGCCTTGTAGAAAGCCTCAGTGGGCAGGAGGGGCGTGGGGGGACCCCGGCTGCTCCCCAACAGCTGTCCCAGCGAGGAGCCCCTTCTTCCCTCTCCCAGCCTCTGTCCCCCGGCCGCCCCGCCCCCTCCCCGGTTCTGGGTCTGGGCTTGGCCTGGATCTGGCCAGAACCGGGCCGGCGCTCACCTGGGTCAGCGTCCGTCAGTCTGTCTGTCCCGGAGTCGGAGGCAGACTGAGGGGGCGGCAGGGAGGGAGGCTATGAAGTGGCCGGCCCTCAGCAGCTGGCCGGTAAAAATAGAACGGGCCCGGCCCCTCCCCCGCCCGCCGCCCCCTCCCCCAACACCTCCCGGGGAGACACACACAGATAGACAGACAGACACACGGACACACACACACACACACACACATGCACGCTGCACACAGCAGGCCCTGGGCTTGCAGATGTGTGTGTGTATGTGTGTGGGAGGATTTGGGGGTTCAGAGGTCACCCACACTCTGTGCACACAGAGGCCCCCCCCCAACCCAGGAACCCCAGGACCACCCAGGGAGCTGGAGTCAGAGGGGAGAATGGACAGGCCATGGGGGGGGAGGGGAAGCAGGGATGGGACCCCGTGGGGCACAGGGCTGGAGCCGGGACTGTCTCTTCTTTTCTTTTCTTTTTTTAAAAAATATATTTTATTGATTTTTCACAAGAGGAAGGGAGAGGGAGAGAGAGCTAGAAACATCGATGAGAGAGAATCATCCATCAGCTGCCTCCTGCACGCCCCCCACTGGGGACGTGCCCGCCGCCGAGGCACGTGCCCCCGACGGGAATCGAACCCGGGACCCCCAGTCCGTGAGCCCACGCTCTATCCACCGAGCCGCACCGGTTCCGGCTTGTCTCTTCTTCTCGTTGATGTCAGAGAGGAAGGGAGAGGGGGAGGGAGAGAAGCATCCCTGATGCGAGCGAACCGGACACCGGCCGCCTCCTGCACGCCCCCCCCGCCCCCGCCCCGGGGATCGCACCCTGACCCCCTGACCGTGGGTCCACGCTGAACCACGGGGCCACCGGGGCCGGTCGGGCGCCCCTCCATCTCCCACAGGGAACGGGACACGTGGGCGTCAGGCCCCGAGCCCACCTCTTTCGGGGGCCCCCGCGGGGCAGCCCAGGGGAGCCTGTTGTCTGCAGCCCCCGGAGCCTCCTCCGGGGGGGCCTCCGGGAATGGAGGCTCCCCGGGGCCTGGACCTCCTCGGGGAGCCGGTCTCCCCGCCCCCTCCCGCGCCCCCTGTGTCCCCGGCCCCGCGCCCGCAGGTCCGCACCTGTCCGGGGGTATTTTTAGGGTGGCCGGTCCCCAGCCCGCGGTCAGAGAAAGACAATGCCCGCTATGTTAATCCCAGGCTATTATTGTCGGCCGGGCCGGGCAGGGCCGGGCAGCGGGCGCTGACCCCCTCGGAGGTAGGGAGAGGCCTGGCAGGCAGCAGGAGGCGGGGGCGCTCGGCCGGGCCCCCTGTTGGGGGGTGGGGGGAGCTCAGGACAGGTGTCCTAAGAAGGGGCACCCCTCTTGCCCCCCGGGGGGTGAAGTCCCACCCGTTCTCTGGACCGTCCCCCTGGGGCCAGCGGAGGTGACCTTGTGGTTCTGGGAGGCAGCCAGGGGGGGAGGACAGGGGCCAGACGTCACGGGGGGCGGAGGGGGCAGAGGGGGGCAGCTGGGCACAGGGATGGAACATGAAGGCACAGCCAGGGAGCAGCTGGGGTCAGAGAAGGGATGGGGGGCGGGGGCGGGGGCTGCCTCCTGCACGTCCCACCCCGGGGATCGAGCCTGCAGCCCGGGCCTGTGCCCCGACCGGGAATTGAACCCTGACCTCCTGGTTCACAGGTTGATGCTGAACCACTGAGCCACGCCCACCGGGCTCTTTGAGAAGGAATTGATGGAGCCGAAGCCAGTGCGGCTCAGCGGATAGAGCGTCGGCCTGCGGACGGAAGGGTCCCGGGTTCGATGCCGGTCAAGGGCATGCACCTTGGTTGCGGGCACATCCCCAGTGGGGGGGCGTGCAGAAGGCGGCTGATGGATGTTTCTCTCTCATCAATGTTTCTGGCTCTCTATCCCTCTCCCTTCCTCTCGTAAAAAATTAATAAAATATATTTATATATATTTTTTTTTAAAGAAAGAAAAGGGAGGATGGAGAGAGCAGGCTGACCGATACAGGACAATAGGGGTCAAAGTCCCCAAACCACGGGGTGGATGTGTGCGCCCAGCAGGCCCGTCTGCAGGGGGACTCTCGGGGAGTCCCAGCCTCTAGGGTCTCGGGGTGACACCCCCCCGGCCTCTGCAGGGGCTGCGTGGGGCTGGAGTCCCCTCCCGGGACCTGGGGGGCCATGGGGCAGGAAGGGAGCGTCTGGCCGGGGGAGCTAGGCCCGGTAAGGCTGTGGGTGTGGACAGAGGCCCTCGGGGCCCCCCCCCCGCCCCCCGCACCTGTCAGCCCAGCTGCCGGGCACGGTCTGGGGAGCCAGGAGCCCGAATTAGCCAGTGAGCAGGCCTTCCGGGGCCCCTCCCGCCACCCGCCCGCCCCCGCTGCTCAGCCCAGCCTCCATGACAGGCAGCCCCGGCCCCCACCTCCTCCCTCACCCCCACTGCAGCCCCACCCACGCCGGGGCCAGGATTCCTGGGCTGATTGCCGAGCCCGGCCAGGCAGAGCAGAGGGAACGCAGGCCCCAAACGCCGCCCCCCCCCCTCAATTCTGGGCACAAAGGGCCTGTGGCTCAGAGACACTGGGGCTCCCCACCCACCAGGAGCCCCAGATCCGCCATCTTTCCCAGCCTGTTCCCATTTCTCTCCTCCGGGAACCCGGGCTGAGCAGCGGCTGTGAGCTCAGCTGAGCTGAGACCCGGCTGGCGCGGCTCAGTGGCTGAGCCTCAACCTAGGAACCAGGAGGTCAGGGTTCGATCCCCGGTCCGGGCTCAGGTCCGGGTTGCGGGCTCGATCCCCAGTGTGGGGCGTGCAGGAGGCAGCTGATGCATGATTCTCTCTCATCATGGATTTCTCCCTCTCTCCCCCCCTCTCCCTTCCTCTCTGAAATCAATAAAATATACATATATATATATATTTTTGAACGGTAAGTGATGCTCTGAATTGCTGACTCTCTGTACAGCTTAGTTTAGCTTCATAAACAGGCGGTACCAGGTGTGCTGGTGAATACTGCAGTTTTTTTTTTTTTCAATCCATGGAGTCACACGTATGTTGATAGAGATATGTGATTTGATGTGTATGCTGTTTTGTTGTATTGACAACAAGCTTCTGCAACAAATTTGCTGGAGGGGGTTAACATCATAGATATTTTTACACTTAAATGTCGAATTTCGTGCCAAAAAAAGAGCATTTTCAGGAAGTTTTAGTTCATTACTTTATTTTGGAGAAAAAGTTATACTTCGGGAAGCTTATAGTAAACACGCTCCGTCTCAAGATACGTGTGAGCGCTGTTTTAAATGCTTTAGAAGGGATGTTTCGATGCAAAGAGCACCCGGACCCACCACAAAGGTTGGAAGACCATCCGTGACCAGCATTACTGGATGAAGATGCGCGTCAAACTCAAAAAACAACTTGCAGAGAGATTCGACTTTGCTCAGCAAACAATTCCTGATCGTTTACAAGCAACGGGAAGGATTTTAAAGGAAGGAAAACGGGTGCCACGTCCGCTGAAGGAAAGACCAATGGGAAACCGAAAAGTCATCGGTAAAATGGTGCTTCAGCGGCACCAAAGGAAGTCTTTTTTTGCACCGAATTGTGACCGGCGATGGAAAGTGGATTTATCCTGAGAATCCCAAACACACAGAATCACGGGTCGATCCAGGTCAGCCATCCACAGGGACGGCCAGGCCAAATGCTCTGCGTCTGGCGGGATCGGGAAGGTGTGGCATATTATGAGCTTCTCAAACCGGGTAAAGCCGTCAATACTGATGGCTACCAGCAAATAATCCATTTGAACCACGTTTTGACCGTAAAATCACCAGAATGGGCCAGCAGACACAGCAAAGTCATTTTGCTTCATGATGACGCACCATCACACACTGCCAAACCAGCGAAAGACACGTGAAAAGATCTTGCCTGGGAAGTGTGGACCCACCCGCCGTGTTCACCGGCCCTCGCTCCTTCCGACGGCCCCTTGCTCCGATCGTTCTGAGCAGCATGTCAACACGTACGAAGACGTGAAAATGGGGTCTCAGATTGGTCTGCCTCAAAACAAGAAAAGTCCTACTGGGAGGGTACCCACACATTCCCTGAAAGATGGGGGAAATGTGTAGCCAGCGATGAACGTTACTTTGAACAAAGCATGTTTGATGTTTCTCTTGAATTTGTCGTGTTTTCTGTGATGACAAAACTCGCATTACTAGCCGGTAAATGGTCAATCCGAATTACTAACAGGTATCCGCATTTTTATTTTTATTTTTATTTTTTTTTTAAAATATATTTTATTGATTTTATACAGAGAGGAAGGGAGAGAGATAGAGTTAGAAACATCGATGAAAGAGAGTCATCGATCAGCTGCCTCTTGCGCACCCCCCACTGGGGATGTGCCCGCAACCAAGGTCCATGCCCTTGACCGGAATCGAACCCGGGACCTTTCAGTTCCCAAGCCGACGCTCTATCCATTGAGCCAAACCGGTTTTGGCGGTATCCGCATTTTTAACTGGTACACCTGGTACTAGCACCTGAAGGAGGAGCCTGGGCGGGCCGAGAGGGGGTCTGGGCAGGGTCAGGGGGTGGGCGGGGCCTGGAGGCCTGGGCGGGGCCTGAAGGGGGTCTGGGCGGGGCCAGGGCTGGGTGAGTGGCAGCTCGCAGGGCCAGCTGGAGAGGGAGAGGCCAGGGGAGGGCAGACAGGCTCAGGGCTGGGGCGGCCTGGCCTTCAGCTGGTGCGTTTCTCACACCCCCGCCTTCAGAGCCCCACCCCACCGCACCGCACCCTCTGCCTTCCTCCCACACCCTCTGCGCTGCCCAAACCTGTTGCCTCCCGGAGCCTGGAGCTATGGGCCCTCACCCCACCCCGCCCATGGGAGCCCTTCCCCCCAATCCCGGGCTGGGGGGGGAGCGGGTGGGGGGTCCCCCTGGCTCCCAGGTCCCCTGCGCTGCCCACTGAGCCTCCTCACTCCCGAGGCCGGGTCTCCGCAGGTCCCTGCAGCCCAGGCTGCTGGCCCACAAGCCCTATAACCAGCAGGCGGGGTTTGGGGCTGGACCCGGAGGGCTGGTGGGGGCGGGCAGGGCTGAGGGTGAGAGGGAGCCAGCACCCAGGGTGGACCCCACCCTAGGAGCACAGCACGTGACCCGCCAGCGAGGCTGGGGCTGGGAACCCGGCTGGTCTCTCCCCATCCCGCCTCCCCCGGCCCTCCCCGGCCCACCCAGGTCTCCCCTGTCGGCTCCCAGCTTGGCCAAGCCTCCACCCGGCGCCCACCCGCCTGGCTGCCCCCTCCCGGCCCACCCCGGGCCTGCACCCTGCACCTGGCAGGTCTTCACAGCGAGAAGGTGCCTCCCCTCCATCCCACCCAGCGCCCCGGGCACTGCTGGGAGCCACCTCCTCCAGGGAGGCCTCCCAGACTCCGCGTGTGTCTCTCCGGCCCCAGGACGTCCTGTCTGCGCCGCCCCCTGGTTCTGGGCCTCTGGGCCCCTCTCCTCAGGGGGAAGCCGGTCCGGAGGAAGGCGATGGGGCTCCCCGGGACTCAGCCCGGGGTGGGCCGGGCAGGCCTCTGCTGGCCCCGTGGATGCGTCAGAATCCCCACAGGGTTCAGAAGACATTCACTGGGGGCGGGGGTGGGGGGGAGGCACCCCAGGGTGTCTGGTTCGGCAGGTCCTGGATGGAGCCCAGAAAAATGTGCATTTCTAACAAATTTCCCACCACTTAGGCCTGTGCCCTGACCAGGAATCAAACCCGCAACCTTTCCCGTGCGCGGGGATGAGCCATCCTGGCAGGTTATATATATATATTATTTATATATATTATTGATATTTTCACAGAGAGGAAGGGAGAGGGATGGAGAGTCAGAAACATCGATGAGAGAGAAACATCCATCAGCTGCCTCCTGCACACCCCCCACCGGGGATGTGCCCGCAACCAAGGTACATGCCCTTGACCGGAATCGAACCCGGGACCCTTACATCCGCAGGCCGGCGCCCTATCCACTGAGCCACACCGGTCGGGGCTCCTATGGGCACTGTTGCTAGCTGTGGCCAGCCATCCAAGGTCTGTTCCGTGTGTTCAGTAGGTTATTATTGTTATCCTCCTGATTCCCTTATTTTATCTATAAAATAAAGGGAAGAAAAACCAAAAGCAAAAATGATCAAGAAAAAAAAAATAATGTTGGCTTTTCATTCTGCCCACGAGGGCCCGTCACAGGTCCCCGGGCGTGGGACTGGCCGCTGCAGCGAGCTCTGGGGGTGGCGGCCCCTCAGAAAGGACAAGTTCGGGAAATAATTCGTAAGGAACGGCTGGAAACGCTTGTCACGTGCAGTTCTGCCCCTCACCACCAGAGGGAGCACGTGAGGCGCGCACTAACGGGGGCGCTTTGATGGATGGATTTGCCCAAAAGGGACCCCCAACGGGCTTCACCCGAGCCAGGTGTTTTGGTTTTGCTTTATTTGTGTGTGTGTGTGTGTATGTGTGTGTGTGTGTGTGTATGTGTGTGTGTATGTGTGTGTATGTGTGTGTATGTGTGTGTATGTGTGTGTATGTGTGTGTGTATGTGTATGTGTGTATGTGTGTGTGTGTGTGTGTGTATGTGTGTGTGTGTGTATGTGTGTGTGTATGTGTGTGTGTGTGTGTGTGTTTTAAGGAAGGATAGGCGTTCCCCAGGCAGCCAAGGAGGAAAGACAGCAGGACCCCGATGGACAGGCGGACAGGGACGCAGTGGCATGGAGAGGGTGGATGGGGGGGGGGTAGGGGGGTAAAGGGGGAGCCTGGGGGCATTTTGCTCTCACCAGGGGGTGAAGGGCTACCCTGGGGACAAGCCAGAGGCGATGCAGCCAGGAGCGTGGACGCGGCCTGGTGACGCCCGGAGCTCCCAGCTCCGTTACAGCCGAGACGCGAGGGCGGCGCGGACCGGCCACCAGGGGGCGCTCGCAGCCGGGGGGAACAATGGGGTGATTGATGCAGACACACCATGAAAGACAGATTGTTCCCAGGAAGCCCGGGGCTCCTGCCAAGCGCCCGGGTGCGTGGAATTTCAAGGAGAAGCTGAGGGGAGCCGGGCTGTGGGCCGGGGCCCCGCACCCCCCGCCCTGGAGCCCGGGATTGGGGGCCGGGGGGGGCGGGGGTAGGAAAAGCTGATGGCCCAGGTGGGTGAGGGGAGACCCCCCGACTCCCACTCCTCAGATGGCCTCCTGGATCCCCCAGCCCACTAAGCCCCACCTGCTCACCCCACTGCCCGAGCTGCTGGGAACCCCGGCTCCCTCCTCCTCCTCCTCCTCCTCCTCCTCCTCCTCCCTGGGTGGCCCCGGGTGAGGCCAGAGCTGCTTTGAACCTCGGTTTTCCCATCTATAAAATGGGAGCGCCGCCCCCTCTGTGTCTGCCTCCCAGGGCTGGTGAGGATCAAAGGAGAGAGATCTCCCGTCACTCAGCATCCTGGCTCCCTCTGCTCCCCGGAGACCCCACTGAGCAGGCCCTCCCCGCCCTCCCCTCCACCCCAGCCTCCTCCAGGCCCCAGAACCCCCCCCCCCGCTCCCCAGCCCCCTCCCCCCACAACCCCCAGGCTCCCCGAGACCTCCACGATCCCGGCCTCCGCCCACCCCGGCATCTGAACTTCCGACCCCCCCCCCCAAGGCCGGCCGCCCCCGGGCCGGAGGGCGGGGCAGGATCTGAGGCCGAAGCACAAGGGCTCCTTGTCCCGCCGGGCAGCCTGGCACCGCCCGTCCTGTGCCAGGAGGAGGCTCCGGGCGCCATTGTCCTTCTGTGTGGTGATTGGGGGGGCCGGGCTCAGCGCCTGGACCGGCTCCCTCCCGCCCCCCACGGCCCGGACACCTTCCAGCTTGTGAGCTGTCCCCGTCCCTGTCCCCCCGAAAGCCCCGTGCCCGCCCTCCGCCTCCCTCCTCCCCTCGGTCCCTCGCCGGCCATGCAGTGCCCATCGGCGTGCCCGCCGCCCCGGGGGTCAGCCGCATCCGCCATCGCCCAGCGGCCAGCGCTGGTCACCGGGCAGGACCCAGCCCTCCCGCGGCCGGCCCCGGCCTCCTGCCCGCCCAGGCCTGTGTCCCCGGCGCCCGGCTGGCCACTGGCCCAGTTCTCCCGTCTGTGTGCCCCTGAGCTGATGGCTAACCGTCTCTGGGTTAGCAACGTCTTTATTTTTAATATATTTTATTGATTTTTATTTTATTTTATTTTATTTTTACAGAGAGGAAGGGAGAGAGACAGAGAGCTAGAAACGTTGATGGGAGAGACACATCCACCAGCTGCCTACTGCACCCCCCACACACACACACACCGGGGATGTGCCCGCCACCAACGTACATGCCCTCGACCAGAATCGAACCCGGGACCCTTCAGTCCACAGGCCGACGCTCTCTCTATCCACTGAGCCACACCGGTTTCGGCAACAATGTCTTTATTTTCTTTTTTAAAAAAATATTTTGTTGTTGATGTCAGAGAGGCAGGGAGAGGGGGAGAGAGAGAGAGAGAGAGACATCCGTGATGAGAGAGGATCCTGGATCGGCTGTGAAAGATGGAACAGAGAGGGCCGGGGACCGGGAGGCCGGGACACAGGCCTTATTGGAGAGAAGAGGACCCCTGCCGGCTGCTCCCAGAGAGAGAGGGGGGGAGAGAGAGAGAGAGAGAGAGAGAGAGAGAGAGGGAGCGGGAGAGAGCGAGGGCCGGGGTTCACGAGAGAGGGGCGGGGCTTAGGGCACTCGGCACACGCTGATTGGTGCTTTCCTGGAGGGCCTGTGATGAGGGACCTGGGGGTTCGGAATCGGGGGTTGGGGTGTCTGCCAGGTGCTGATGGTGGTTCTGTGCTCAGGGATGTCCGGCTGCAGGTGGGGTTTACGTCTGTCCACCAGCTGGAGGAAGGGAGGACCTATCAGGCTGCCTCCCGCACGCCCCCCACTGGGGACGGAGCCCGCAACCCGGGCCTGTGCTCTGACCGGGAATCGAACCCGGACCTCCTGGTTCCTCGGTCGGCGCTCCGCCGCGGAGCCGCGCCGGCCGGGCCTCCGTTTCTTCACCCACAAAGTGCGGGGGGAGGTCTGCCCCCCGGGCGGTGGGGAAGAGAGCTACGACGGTCGCCAAGAGCCTGTGACACCCGCCCCCCCCCCCGCTGGAGCGGGGCCCCCTCCCAGCTGGTCCCCACCCCCTCCGCCCGGGACCACTCCCCCCCCCCCGTGTCAGAGGGAGGGGGGCGGGGGACGGCTGGGCAGAGCTGGGCATCCCCCCCGCCCCCCGGAGAGGGGGCCCCCTCCCAGCTGGTCCCCCCCCCTCCTCCCAGGACCACTCTCCCCCGTGTCAGAGGGAGGGGGGCGGGGGGACGGCCGGGCGGAGCTGGGCGTGTCGGCATCGTCCTGGCCGCTGATGCGGGACTCACTCCCCGCCGTAGAGGGACGAGGAACGCGGTCCCCGGTCCGGAGCCTCGGGCGCCCTAAGAACCCGCTAGCCGCCCGCCTGGGTCGGCGTGAGGTCCCCGGTGGGTCCGGGGTGCAGGCCGGAGCCGGCGCAGCTGGGCCCTGAGCAAGCCGGAGAGGGCCCAGCCGGGGCCGTGTGCCCCCAACGACCCCCCCCACCGCCCCCCGGCCACGGAGGGGCCCCCCGGAGCCTGTGGGCGGACACAGGACCCTCCACGCGCACCCTGGGCCCTGCGGGCGGCACCCGCCCACGCGGGCAGCAGCCCGGCCGGGAAGGGAGGGGAGGGCCAGCTGGAGAGGGTTCAGGGCACAGGTGGTGCCTGGGACCCAGCTGCTTCCCCTGGCGGGCGGCGTGGGTGTGGGGTGAGGACACACGGCCTCCCCCACTCCGGGGCGGGGGCGGGGCAGCCGGAGTCTGACGGGGAGAAGAGGCCGCCAGATGCCCCTGTCACACAGCCAGCGCCTCCCACGCAGGCGCCACCGGGAGGCAGGACAGAGGGGCCGGGGCCGGGGGCCGGGGGCTGGGGGCTGGGACAGAGGGGCCGGGGCTGGGGGCCGGGGCTGGGGGCCGGGGCAGAGGGGCCGGGGCTGGGGGCCAGGGACTGGGGGCCGGGACAGAGGGTCTGGAGCCAGGGGCTGGGGGCTGGGACAGAGGGGCCGGGGCTGGGGGCCGGGGGCTGGGGGCTGGGACAGAGGGGCCGGGGCTGGGGGCCGGGGGCCGGGGGCTGGGACAGAGGGGCCGGGGCTGGGGGCCGGGGGCTGGGGGCTGGGACAGAGGGGCCGGAGCCAGGGGCTGGGGGCTGGGACAGAGGGGCCGGGGGCTGGGGGCTGGGACAGAGGGGCCGGGGCTGGGGGCCGGGGACTGGGGGCCGGGGACTGGGGGCCGGAGGGTGGGACAGAGGGGCCGGAGCCAGGGGCTGGGGGCTGGGACAGAGGGACCGGGGGGCCGGAGGGTGGGACAGAGGGGCCGGTACCGGGGCCAGTGGGGAGGGTGTGAGGCCGAGCTGGCCCTGTCCGTCCTGGGCCTCTGCCCGTGTGGGGACGTGGGTCTGGGGGTGCAGACGGAGTTTCCAGGTGAGAACGTGATGCTGGGGTGCCGGGCCTCGGTGTCTCCCCTCCGGGCACCCCTGCAGGGAGGGGTTCATGGGGCCCTCGCCCCTAATCCTGGGAGAGCATCGGCCCCGCCGGGCATCGAACCCTGGCCTCCTGGCTCCTAAGCTGACGCTCAGCCAGGGAGCCACGCCGGGGGCCGGGGCTGAGCCCCCCCCCCCCCCAATAGGGACCGGCCTGCCAAGCTGCTGCCTCCTGCTAATTGCAGGTGATCGCTGTAACAACACACACGGTCCCTATCTCCCGTCTTATCTCCCTGCAGACACTTCCTCAATTAATCCCACAACAACTGCGGGAGGAGTTGTTGCGGCTGCTAGCTCCCCGGTTCCCGTTTCCGGGGCGGCCTCCCGTTTGTGGGGGGCCCCTCCCCGGCCCCCCGCAGCTCCCCCCCCCCCCGCAGCCTCCGGGAAGACGGCTCCCCCTGCAGCCTCCCGGTGGGCGGAGGTGCGCAGACTCAGGCAGGGAGCCCCGAGGGGGCCAAGCCGGGGTCCCTGCGGCCCCACGGGGGCTGGGGGGCTGGGCACCCCGCCTCTGGGGAGGGGAGGTTTCGGGGTGCCTCACCGCAGCGCCCGGTAGGCTTGTCTACCTTGTGCTGCTTGAGCGTCGGAGTCCCTTGGAGGCCTCAGCCCCGGCCCCCGGACCTGGGCTGGAGCCGCTGTGTGTGTGTGTGTGTGTGTGTGTGTGTGTCCCTGGCTCTCCTCGGCCCCCCGCCCCCCAGCCTGGGCCTCCGCGTCTCCCGGCTGCTGGGCCAGGACTTGCCCGTCTCCTGGCCCCATGGTGACTCACCCAGCCGGCGGGTGGGCAGGAGGGAGGCGGGGCCGCCAGGCTGAGGGGGGCAGGGGGAGGGGGCCCCAGACAGTGGCCACAGCCTCTCCGGCCGTCCAGCTGAGCAAAGTTTTCCATCCCGTGCGTGTCTGCTGGCCCGGCCCGGCCCGCTGGCGCCCTCCGGGAGGCCCTGACCCCGCTCTGGGGTCCCGCAGGGCGTTCCGGGGTCGGGGCGCCCTCTCCGGGATCCGGGGCGCCCGGGACACGGGGGAGGGGACCCCCGGACCCAGGGAGCTCAGCCGTTCCCGGCAGAGACAGCTCTGCCCACGGGGTCCCGTCTCTGAAAAGACACCCTCCTGCCCGCCCGGCGTGGCTCTGCGGCTGAGCATCAACCCAGGAGCCAGGAGGTCAGGGTTCGAGTCCCGGTCCGGACACAGGCCCGGGGTGCGGGCTCCGTCCCCAGGGTGGGGCGTGCAGGAGGCGGCAGCCGGTCCATGGTTCTTTCTTCATGGACGTTTCTCTCTCCCCCTCCCCCTTCCTCTCCGAATAAAATCATATGAAAGACAAAGAACAGGCCCGCGCCTGCGCACTGAACGGTCCCGGGTTCGATGCCAGCCCAGGGCATGGACCTTGGCTGCGGGCACATCCCCAGGTGGGCAGCTGACCGATGTTTCTCCCTCATCGATGTTTCTAGCTCTCTCTCCCTCTCCCTTCCTCTCTGTACAAGATCGATAACATATATATATATATATATATATATATATATATTTTTTTTTTTTTAATAATAAAAAATAAGGAGCAGGCTGTGTGTCGGGAAAGTGGGGCGAGGACGGGGGGCAAAGAACTCCACTCGGCAGACGGCGTGGGCACTGCCCGGGCAGGGCGTCTTCATTCGGGGACGGGCACGAAATGGTCAGGGCCAGACCCCCCCCCCCGCGCCGCCCCCACCCCCTCCAGGCCTAGCACCGCGGGGCAGGGTCGAAGGTCAGGAGGCAGGAGGAGCGGGTGTGCAAAGTGGGGCCTGGAGGGGAAAGGGGGGGGGTCCCAGAGGGAACTAAGCAGCAGGAGACCCCCCACCCCCGCCCGCCAAGGTCAGTCCAGAGGTGGTCCTCCCCCCGGGGGTGGGGGCAGCAGGCTGGCCTCTGTGTCCTGAGAGCCTTGGGGCCTGTGAGGCTCTGCCCTCCTCCTCCTCCTCCTCCTCCTCCTCCTCCGGGCGGCAGTCTGCAGGGCGGGAAGGAGCTCCGGTGCCAGGTCTACCCGGCCGGTGGTCCGCGCGCCGGGCCTGTGGCGGGCGGGCGGGCGGGCGGGCGGGCTCCGTGCTGGGGACGCGCTGGGCCCGCTGGGTCCAGGGTCTGAACCTTCATCCTCAGCCCCGCGGGGCCTCTGCCCCCCTGTGGGGCCGGCCGCCTGGGCCCTCGGCGGCGGGGCCTCCTGCTGGCGACTGGACCGCGGGACCCTCGTCCCGAAGGCGCCCGGACGGACGCTGGAAAGAGAGAGAGAGAACGAGAGTCCACACCAGCGCTCCGGCCTCTTCCGCACGCGGGCAGACAGAGGAAAGAGTGTCTGCACCGCCCACCGCGACGGATGGTGGGGGAGCCCCCGGCCCCCCACACGGGGGGGGGGTGAGGGGGGACCATGAGGATCAGTCCTTGGGGAGGAGGGAGGGGAGGGGAGAAAGAGCGCCCCCACTCCCAGCGAGCAGCGTTTACGGGGGGGAGGGGAGCGCCAGAGGTCAGAGCGGGGTGCTCAGGGGCTCCCCTCGGTAAGGTGGGGAGGCTGTAGGGCAGGGAGGGGAGGAGGAGAGGGGGGGAGGGGGACCTGACCACCGGCATGCTACGGGCCGGCCGGCGTGGCTCAGGGGCGGATAAGTGTCCACCTTTGCGCCAGGGGATCAGGGCACACACCCGGGTCGCAGGCTCGATCGCCAACCTGGGCGAGCAGAAGGCAGCCGACCCATGATCCTCTCCCATCACCGATGTTCCTCTCTCTCTCTCTCTCTCTCTTCCTCTCTCTGAAATCAATAAAAACATATTTTAAAAAAACAAAACACAGAGCCGAAACCGGTGTGGCTCAGTGGATAGAGCATCGGCTTGGGGACTGAAGGGTCCCGGGTTCGATTCCGGTCAGGGGCATGCACCTTGGTTGCGGGCACATCCCCGGTAGGGGGAGTGCAGGAGGCAGCTGGTCGATGATTCTCTCTCATCGATGTTTCTAACTCTCTCTCCCTCTCTCTTCCTCTCTGTACAAAATCGATAAAAAATATATTTTTTAAAAAAACACAAAAACAAAAAAAACACACAGAACATCACAAAGTCCCGGAAGGGCGCCGGCCGGCCGCGGTTCCCAGGGGCGGGAGTGGAACTGGGGGAGAGGGCACCGGGCTGGGGGCCAGGCCGCCGCCCAGAGCCTATTCCTGTCCCTCCCCGGGGCCCTCCGGACACAAACCCGCCCCCGCCCTTGTGCCCATGAGGATGGAGAAATAAATCTCCACAGACACACCACGGCCTCCTCCTGCCCCCCCCAGCCCAGCTTCCCTGTGCCCGCCGGGCACGGGCTGGCACTCAGGGCATCGACGGACTGCCCTACCCACCGCGGACTCCCCGGGACCCCCAGCAGCTCAGCCCTAGACCCCCACGGCCCACAAAAGGTCGTGGACCCCGGCCGGCGGCGCTCCGTGGTGGAGCCAGAAGGTCAGGGTTCGATTCCCGGCCAAGGGCACACGCCCGGGGGGTGGGCTCCATCCCCAGTGGGGGGCGTGCAGGAAGCAGCTGGTCCATGGTTCTCTCTCGTCATGGATGTCTCTCTCTCTCTCTCTCTCTCTCCCTCCCTCCCTCCCTCTGCCTTCCTCTCTGAAATCTATAGAGATATGTTTACAAACACACAACGGATGGTGGAACCAGGCAGCCTCGCCCCTCGCCCCTGGCAGATGGGGCTCCTCGCCTGGCAAACGGGGTTCCTCGGTCCGTCCGCAGCCCCGTTGACCCCGCTCACATGGGGGACCCTGTCTGCCTTGATTCCCTGCTTCTCGGTGGAGCCTGCATCCCGGCCGGAGAGGACAAGCTTCAGGCCACCCCACCGATTCCCGGGAAGCCCGGGGCCCAGGCCCGCCGGCCGGCCGGCTGCTCTCCATGGAGTCACGGCAGACGCCACCTGTGCTGAGGCCTGTCCCACCCCCTGCCAGGTCCCCACGGGAGTGGGGGGACAGGGCGGGAAGGGCAGGCCTCCCAGGCTCAGACCGCTGAGCTCCCCATCTCTCCTCGCCCTAGGATGGTGCAGCTTTTTAAACGTTCTTTCCCGGAGAGAATGGGAGAGGGAGAGGGAGAGAGAGAGAAACATCGATGAGAGAGAATCATGGATATCGGGTGCGGATCCAGCCTGCACCCCGGGCCTGTGCCGTGACCGGGAATCGAACCCTGACCTCCTGGTTCACAGGCCGATGCTCAGCCCCTGAGCCACACCGGCCAGTGGACAGTCCAGCTTTTAAGGGGAATGCTGGCGGGAGTGTTCCCCCCCTCCCCCCAATTCTGTCTCAAGCAAAGGGGTGCAGGGAGATTCGGGGGAGAAAGGGCGCCCAGTCCCCCCCAGAGGCCTTACCCCGTGTGACCCCCGGTCCTCGGCGGTGGGGGTGCGGGGGGGGGGGACCCCGCGGCGGCTCAGGACACCAGGGCCCCCGCGCCCGGGCCCTGGCGCGCGCGCACCGTCTCCAGCGCCTGGCGGTTCTTGAACTTGACCAGGCCCAGCGAGATCTGCGCGCTCCAGCCCGCGTCCTCGGGCGGCCCGCGGAAGTCGATCTCGCCGCCCGCCTCGGTGACCAGCGTGAAGTAGACGTGGCGGCCGGTGCGCTGCACGCACTCCACCGCGCGGATGCGCGCGAAGCCCAGCTCCTTGGGGCGGCCGCCCGCGCCGCGCGCCGCGAACAGCTGCAGGCCGCGCTCGGTGAGCACGCAGCGCTTCCGCTTCCAGCGCTGCAGCAGCCCGCCGCTGCGCTTCTCCAGCACGCCCTCCTTCAGCACGGCCGGCCCGGCCAGCGCCATGCCGGGGGAGCGGGGCAGGGGGACAGGACAGGAGCCGGGAGCCGGGAGCCCGAGGGGCCCGGAGGGCAGGGCAGGGGCCGGGAGCCCGGAGCCCGAGGGGCCCGGAGGGCAGGGCAGGGGCCGGGAGCCGGGAGGACGGGAGCCCGGGAGCCCGGAGGACAGGGGCCGGGAGCTGGGGAGCCCGGGAGCCCCGGGGACGGGGTGTCCGGGGAGCTGGGAGCCGGGAGCCCGGGAGCCTGGGAGCTGGGAGCGCCGCTGGGAACCGGGATCGCCGGCGGCCCCGCGCGCTCACCCTGCGCGCCCCCTGCGCCCCCTGCGCCCCCTGCGCCCCGGACCGCTGGTGCGCGCTGGCCGCCCGGTGCCCGCTGCGGCCTCCGCCGCCCCCGCTGCGCTCGCCGGCTCCTCCCGGGCCTCCGCGCTGGGAGCCGCCGCGGACCTGCCCTCACACGTCCCGCCGCCGCCTCCCGCGCCGCATTCCTGCCCGCGGCCCCGCCCCTGCGGCCGGGCAGGGCCTGGGGGGCCGGGCCTGGGCGGGGCCGCGGGGCCTCGGGGGGGCGGGCGCCCAGGAGGGGGGGGCGGGGACCGGGGCGGTGGGGGGGGCCGCTTACACAACAGCCCGGCTTCTGGCCTCCCGGGGCGCTTCTTGGAACCGCCGCTGCTCCGTGGGGAGAGGGGAGAGGGGAGAGGGGAGAGGGGGGAGAGGGGGAAGGGGAGAGGGGAGAGGGGGAGAGTGCAGAGGGGAGAGAGGAGGGGGGACAGGGGGAAGGGGAGGGGAGAAGGGAGAGGGGAGGGGGGAGAGGGGAGAGGGGGAGAGGGGAGAACCGAGGGGGGAAGGGGGAGGAGGGAGAGGGGAGGGGGGTTTGGGGGGGACCTGCTCGCCAGGGGCAGGCTTGCTGGGTGCCTGCGGGGAGAAGCCAGTGCGAACAGAGGAGAGGAACTGAGGTCACTCAGTCCCCCTGGGACGGACGGAGCGGGTGTGAGGAGCCAGGAGGGACGCCAGGGTGACCGGGTCTCACTGCCTAGAGTCCTCTCCATCCCACAGGCCGGGAGGGCCCGGCTGGGCCCAGGCCTGAGGCTCTCCTCCCGGGGAGAGGCCTTGTCCCTGGACTGAGTTTGGCGGAGATTTGGGGGGGGGGGGGGTGGTTCCCTCTCTTTGCTGCCTAAAAAGTTCCCTGTGACCCGGCCACCCGGCTGGTGTGGCTCAGGGGTTGAGCATCGACTGAGGAACCAGGGGGTCAGGGTTGGGTTCCCAGGCGGGGCACATGCCCAGCGTGGGGAGAAGGCGCGCAGGAGGCAGCCGGTCCATGATGGACGCTCTCATCATGGACGTTTCTCTCTCCCCCTCCCTCCCCCTTCCTCTCTGACATCAATAAAATTTATATATATATATATATCTGCCGAAACCGGTGTGGCTCAGTGGATAGAGCGTCGGCCTGCGGACTGAAAGGTCCCGGGTTCGATTCCGGTCAGGGGCATGGACCTTGGTTGCGGGCACATCCCCAGTGGGGGGTGTGCAAGAGGCAGCTGGTCGATGTTTCTCTCTCATTGATGTTTCTAGCTCTCTATCCCTCTCTCTTCCTCTCTGTAAAAAAAAAAAAATCAATAAAATATATTTTAAAAAATTTATATATTTATATACATCTACACTAATAAAAGAGAAAGATGCAAATCAACCATGCCTTCATGACGCCCACCAGCCAATCAGGAGTGCATATGCAAATTAACCCAACAAAGATGGCTGCCCTCCATCCCGGGGCCGGGGATTCGAAAGGCTGGTCCAGCCCCTGTGGGCTCCCAGCCTCCAGGGCTCTGCGGGGCCCGGGGGCCTCTGAGCCAGGAGGGAAGCCAGCCAGCCCGGGTCAGAGAGGCCCATCCGCATGGGCACGGCCACACCGCCTCGCCCGTGGCACAGCCAGCCGGGAGGGGGACGTGGGGTGGCCGAGAGGACCTGGCCTCTGTCGGTGCCACCACCCCGGCCGGCACAGGCCCTGGGGACCTGGGAGTCCTGTCCTCCGTCCCGGGACCTGCCTCCTGGTTTGGGAGCTGGAGACTCACTCTAGGCCTTTCCCCGTCCGGAGCGGCTCGGCCTGCGTTGGAGTCCCCGTGAGAAGGATCGAGGAGATTGGGGAGCCAGGAGGAGCGGGACGCAGGGCCTGGGGTATCCCTGGCCCTGCCCCTGGGAGGGGAACCCTAACATGGCCTTTGGGGGGGCCCTCGGCTGGGGCACTCGGTCCATACGGACTTGTGTTTTTTTTTAATGTTTTTAAAAATATATTTTATTGATTTTTTTTACAGAGAGGAAGGGAGAGAGACAGAGAGCTAGAAACGTCGATGAGAGAGAAACATCGACCAGCTGCCTCCTGCACACCCCTCACCGGGGATGTGCACGCCACCAACATACATGCCCTTGACCGGAATCGAACCCGGGACCTTTCAGTCCGCAGGACCTTTCTATCCATTGAGCCACACCGGTTTGGGCCGGTATGGGCTTGTTGACAGCTCAGGGCCTGCGGGACAGAATGTGCCCGGCTGCAGCCAGCACGGCCTCCCCCCCACCCCCCCGGGAAAGCCGATCTGCCCGGTCAGCCCTCGTCCGGGTCCAGCTGGACCGCGCTCAGTGACACCGCGTCCCGGGAACGGCCGCTGGAGCGCGCGGAGGAGGGGGCACTGGTGGCTCCCGGTGGAGCGTCCACTTAGGACGCAGGAGGTCAGGGTCCCATTCCCGGCCGGGGCACACGCCAGAGCTGTGGGCTGGATCCCCAGTGGGGGGCGTGCAGGAGGCAGCCGATGGGTGATTCTCTCTCATCATGGATGCTTCTCTCTCTCTCTCTCTCCCCTCCTCTCCTTTCCTCTCTGAAATTAATTTTAAAAAATATAAATATTTTTTAAAAGGTGCCCTAACCGGTGTGGCTCAGTGGATAGAGCGTCGGCCTGCAGACTGAAGGGTCTCCAGTTCGATTCCGGTCAAGGGCATGGACCTCGGTTGCGGGCACATCCCCAGTGGGGGGTGTGCAGGAGGCAGCTGGTCGATGTTTCTCTCTCATCGATGTTTCTGACTCTCTATCCCTCTCCCTTCCTCTCATAAAATCAATCAAAATATATATATATATATATATTTTAAAAAACAACAACAACAAAAAACCACGTTATAGCTGCCCTAGCTGGTGTGGTTCAGTGGATAGAGCGTCGGCCTTCAGACTGAAGGGTCCCGGGTTCGATTCCGGTCAGGGGCATGGACCTTGGTTGCGGGCACATCCCCGGAAGGGGGTGTGCAGGAGGCAGCTGGTCGGTGTTTCTCTCGCATCGACGTTTCTAGCTCTCTCTCCCTCTCCCTTCCTCTCTGTGAAAAATCAATAAAATATATTTTTTTAAAAAGAAAGAAAGAAAAAAGAACATAAGGGCACTGCTCCTCCTCCTCCTCCTGGCCCAGGGTCCCAGGGTCAGGGAGCTCCTCCCCATCCGGACGGGACAGGCCCTCAGGGGTGCTCCCCGCCCTGGCTCTGCACCCACCCTCCATGCACAGGTGCCCCCCCCTCCATCCCCCTGACCTTCCCCCCACCCCCACCCCCACCCGCTGTGGGGCCTCCGTCCCGAGCCGTGGGCGTCCTCGGAGGGGGGCGGGAGGAGGTTTTGGGCTCTGGGTGAACTCTGGGTGCAGCTCTGAGTTTTGGGGTTCCCCTGCCACAGACCCGGCGAGGGCAGCACCCCAGGGCCAACCCGCCCGGGCTTGCCCCCGCCTGGCTCTCTCTCTCTCTCTCTCTCTCTCTCTCTTTCTCTCGCTGGAAATCCCCTCCCACGCACCCGGCTCTCATCGGCTCCCAGCCCATAACGCTCCTGACTCACCGGGATGGATCCCTTTGGTCTGAGCGCCCTGCCCTCTCGCGGGGCCCAGTCTGGGCCTGACGGGCAGCAGGGCCGCATGGACAGGTGGGACGGGGCCGTGGGCTCGGGGCGCAGGCCGGGCCCGCAGACCGAACCCGTTTCCCGGGTCACCTGGCCTCCGGGCGCTCCCTGGCCGTGACCCTGGGCCGAGGGGACCCTGGGCTGAGGGGCAGGGACGTCAGACTGGCTGACCCCCCGGGAATGCCCGGCCTCAGCCAACCTGCCCGGGACAGCAGTGCCAACCTGGACGCGGGGCGCGTTCATGTGAGCCAGGCTCCGGGCCGGCCACGGGGGACACAGCTCTCTCTCTCTCTCTCTGTTTTTAAAATATTTTTTTTTATTGATTTCAGAAAAGGAGGGAGAGGGAGAGGGAGATAGAAACATCCAGAATGAGAGAGAATCACTGACTGGCTGCCTCCTTCCTGCAAGCACGCCCCCTCCTGGGGGCCGAGCCAGCAGCCAGGCATGTGCCCTTGCCCGGAATCGAACCCGGGACCCCTCGGTCCGCAGGCCGGCGCTCTATCCGCTGGGCCACACCGGCCAGGGTGTACACGGAGGCGCTTAGAGAGCTTTGCTCTCGGGGACGTTTCTCGTCTCAGCCCTGGCTCCGTGGCCTGCAAACCGCGGCTCCCGAGCCACCGGCGGCTCTTGGGCCCCTGGAGGGCGGCTCTTCCACAAAACACCCGGGCCTGGGCGCGTCTGTGCGGGAGGAGTGGCGTCGGGAGAAGCTGAAATTTAAAAACCGTGTGGCTCTCGCCGAAGCCGGCGCGGCTCAGTGGATAGAGCGTCGGCCTGAGGACTGAAAGGTCCCGGGTTCGATTCCGGTCAAGGGCGTGCACCTTGGTTTGCTGCGGGCACATCCCCGGTGGGGGGCGTGCAAGAGGCAGCGGATCGATGATTCTCTCCCATCGACGTTTCTGACTCTCTGTCCCTCTCTGTAATAAATCAATAAAATATATTTTAAAAATAAAAAATAAAAACTGTGGCTCTCCAAAGGAAGGTCCGTCGTGGTGCTGTGGGCACTGGGCTCTGTGGACGGATGAGTTTGCCGACCCCCCTGGCCCAGAGCAAGCCGCGCCACAAGGCCCCCTCTGGCGTCCAGGGAGCAAGAGGGGTGTGGCCCGGACGGGCAGAGCGTGGCCAGCCGTGCGGGACCAGCAGGGCGGCCACCGGGACCCGGGGGTGTCGCCAGCCGGCAGAGGGAAACACCCGCCCGCGTGGGCCCAGGACCGAGCCGGGGGGAAGGGGGGGACCTCCGGGAAGAGCCGGGCCGTGGTCGGCGGAGTGGAAGCCCCGGAGCCTCCGGGCAGCGGCTTCAGAACGGCCCGGGGGGCCAGTCCGGGCGCGGAGATGCCCACAAAGGGCTTCCGGGGGGCGAGTCTTCCCGGCCGTCAACCCCGAGCCTGCAGGCGGGCGGGCCCAGAGGGCGGCCCGGGGCAGGGCCCCAGCGCCCGCTCTGCCTGGGAGCCTTCGCCCAGGAGCCGGGAGCCGGGCCCCAGGCCCCACCCCGCGCCGGAGCGGGGGCCCAGTCACACAGCTGGTGCCCTGGTCGGTGCCTGGGACGTTGGCGCGGCTGCCGAAAGCTTCGCCAGAGCTCGGCTCCCTCCCTCTTCCGGGGTGCAGGGCTCCCAGCACCCCGGGGTGCTGCTGACACAGGAAGCAAGTGAGACCACAGCTGGACCTCCTGAGCCAGTCCCCAGGAGGCGCTCGGCGCTTGCTGGCTGCTGCTATGGTCCCGGCAGGACTCCCACCTCCCAGAACACAGATTCTTTTATTTCCTTTTATTATTTTATTATTATGTGTGTACATATCTTACCATTGCCCCCCTCCCATACATCCCCTCCCTCATCAGAAGTTTTGTGTCCATTGGTTATGCTTATCTGCATGCATACTAGTCCTTCGGTTGATCGCTTATCTCCCCCAGATCTCCCTACCCTCCCCGCTGTGATTTGACAGTCTGCTTGTTGCTTTCTTTTATTTTATTATTTTTAAAATATATTTTTATTATTATTATTTTTTTTACGGAGAGGAAGGGAGAGGGAGAGAGAGTGAGAAACATTGATGAGAGAGAAACATCGATCAGCTGCCTCCTGGACACCCCCTACTGGGGATGTGCCCACAACCAAGGTCCATGCCCTTGACCGGAATCGAACCCGGGACCCTTCAGTCTGCAGGCCGATGTTCTATCCACTGAGCCGCACCGGTTTCGGCCACACGGATTCTTTTAAAGGAGGCCTGGGGCCCTAGCAGGTTTGGCTCGGTGGAGAGAGCCGGGGTCGGCAAACTGCGGCTCGAGAGCCGCATGCGGCTCTCTGGCCCCTTGAGTGTTTAGCAAAGGCCAGCTCAGGAGTCCCCTAATTCAGTTCATCGCAACGCGCCTACCTAGAGAGTTCACGTTTTAAAAATGTGGCTCTCCAAAGAAATGTCGATCGTTGTCCTGTTGCTATTTGGCTCTGTGGACCAAGGAGTTTGCCCACCACTGGGACAGAGCGTTGGCGTGCAGCCTGAAGGGTCTCAGGTTCAATTCCGGCCCAGGGCACCTGCCAGCGTTGCAGGCTTGATCCCCAGCAGGGGGCGTGCAAGAGGCAGCCGGTCCATGATTCTCTCATCGTGGATGCTTCTCTCTCATCATTGATGTTTCTCTCCCTCTCCCTCTCCCTTCCTCTCTGAAATCCACATATTAAAAAGGCCCCACAAAGCCCTAGCTGGTGTGGCTCAGTGGATAGAGCGTTGGCCTGCAGACGGAAAGCGCCCAGGTTTGATTCCTGTAAAGAGCACAGGCCTGCGGGCTCAATCCCCAGGGTGGGGTGTGCAGGAGGCAGCCAATCAACGATTCTCTCTCACCATGGATGTTTCTCTCTCTCTCCCCACCTCTCCCTTCCTCTCTGAAATCAATAATATCAAAAAGGCTCCACAGCCGAAACCGGTGTGGCTCAGCGGATAGAGCGTCGGTCTGCGGACTGAGAGGTCCGGGTTCGATTCCGGTCAAGGGCATGGACTTTGGTTGCGGGCACATCCCCGGTGGGGGGTGTGCAGGAGGCAGCTGGTCGATGTTTCTCTCTCATCGACATTTCTAGCTCTCTATCTCTCTCCCTTCCTCTCTGTAAAAAAAATCAATAAAATATATTTAAAATAAATAAAAAATAAAAATAAATAAAAAGGCTCCACAAGTGATTCTCGTCATTGGGGGGCGGAGGCGGGGGAAGGGTTTGGGGTTGGGACCAGGGTGGCGGGAGGCAGGGCCCCGGGAGGAGGGAGGCCTCCTGCTCCGGCGCCACAGCGCCACCTGGCGGCGGGCCCTGCTCCCTGCAAGGTACCACCTCCCCCTCCAGGTGCCCGCCCTTCTCTCCAGCCCTCCCGCTCCCCACCTGCCCCCTCACTACCCTGAGCTCAGGGGCTTCAGGGTCCGAGGTTCACTCCAGGGGGGTGCGTCCAGCCCCCCCCCCCCACACACACACACAATGGGCTGCTCAGGAAGGCGAGAGAGGCAGGAGGATCGGCCAGCTGTCGGGGTGCAGAGACCTCAGAGCAGCCAGCAGAGGGCAGCGTGTCCTCAATGTTGGGCCCCAAACCGCCTCACCTGTGGGCCTCCCCAGAGCAGAAGAGGATGCAGGTGTATGTGGGGAGTCATCTATCCACTCATCCACCCACCCACCCACCCACCAATCCACCCATCTATCCCTCCACCCATCCATCCACTCACTCACCCACCCACCCACCAATCCACCCATCTATCCCTCCATCCATCCACCCACCCACCCACCCACCCATCCACCCATCCATCCCTCCATCCACCCACCCACCCAGCCATCCATCCATCCATCCATCCACCCATCCCCCCCCCCCTCCACCCCTCCAACCATCCATCCATCCACCCACCCCTCCATCCATCCATCCCCCCATCCCCCCATCCATCCATCCCTCCATCCCTCCATCCACCCATCTATCCCTCCCTCCATCCACCCATCCACCCATCTATCCCTCCATCTATCCACCCATCTATCCCTCCACCCACCCACCCATCCACCCATCTATCCCTCCATCTATCCACCCATCCCTCCATCCATCCCTCCATCCACCCACCCACCCAGCCATCCCTCCATCCATCCATCCACCCACCCACCCACCCATCCATCCATCCCTCCCTCCCTCCCTCCCTCCCCCCCTCCTTCCCTCCCTCCCCCCCTCCCTCCATCCCTCCCTCCCTCCTCCCTCCATCCATCCCTCCCTCCCTCCCTCCCTCCCTCCCTCCCCCATCCCTCTCTCCATCCCTCCCTCCCTCCCCTCCACCCTCCCTCCCTCCATCCCTCCCTCCCTCCCTCCACCCTCCCTCCCTCCATCCCTCCCTCCCTCCCTCCACCCTCCCTCCCTCCATCCCTCCCTCCCTCCACCCACCCACCCTCCCTCCCTCCCTCCCTCCATCCCTCCCTCCCTTCACCCACCCTCCCTCCCTCCCTCCCTCCCCCCCCCCACCTCCTCCCAGCACAAACCCTCTGGAGACTCCATGGCCACAGCCTGAGCTGGACCCAGGGACCTTCTTTTATTTTTTTGTTGTTGTTTTAAAATATATTTTTAAAAGATGTGGGGTCCGGTGAGGACCCCTTCCTGCCGTAGCCCCAGAACGAACCCCTCCACCCCCAGACTCCCGCTCCCCTGCTCACGGGGCCTCCAACCAGCTCCCTCCTGCCCCCCCCCCCATGGCAGTGACGGAGCCGGACACGGAGCTCGTTCTGATGGCTTTTATTGACCGAGTGAGGGGGCAGCCTGACCGCGGCCCCGGCCCCCGCCTCCAGCCCAGCCCCACCCGAGCCCCTTCCTGTCCCTGGGAGGACCGGGGCCGCCCCCTCCTGCTCCTGCGGCTCTGACCGGGGGGCTGGGAGGGAGGGCCGGGCGGGAGGGTCCTGGGCTCCGGGGCGGAGGGAGGGGTGTCGGGGCCGTGTGCCTCCCTGTCTGCGGGCTGAGCGGGTGGCTGTGGGCACTGGGCTGGGTGTGTGTGTGGAACGGGGGGGCTGGGGACCCCGGGTCGGGGGGGCAGAGCCGTCTCCCCTCAGAGCTGGGCCTCGGATAAACACGGGTGGGTATTGGGGTGTCTCCTGGGGACCCCCCATCAGACCAGGAGCTGGGGAGGTCAGACCGTATGCGGACTCCGGGGTTCTCAGACCGGGGTGCTCTCCCACCCCACGGGGAAGGACACCCATTCACCCGCCGTCTCAAAGGTCACGGCCTCCAAGGTCACGGCCTCAAGGTCACGGCCTCAAGGTCACGGCCGAGGGAAGAGCAGGTGTCTCCTGGGGGCCAGGACCCTGCCTCCGCCTCTCTGTCCCTCCCCCCGCTCTGGGGACTCCTGAGCTGGGGGGACCCCCTGGGCCTGTTCTGAGGGGCACCCCCTTTCTCAGAGAACCCACAGCCTCCCCTCTGCGCCCCGAGACGGGGCCTCCGATGGTGGTGGGCGCTCAGCCGCGGGCAGAGGCCTGAGGGTGTGGAGAGGAAATCTGGGGAGACTCCAGCAGGGGGCGCCCCTGAGGGGTGGCCTCAGGCTGACCCCAAGCCAGAGGGGGCCAGACACCGAGTGCCGGCCACCGGTGAGGGCGTGGGCAGGGCTGAGGGGCGGCGCTGGGGGGGTGGCCGAGGCTGCGGGGAGGGGCGGTGGAGAAGGCACGTGGTGGGGGGGTGACGGGGGGGGCACGGGGGGCGGGCGGCCTCACTCGGAGTGGACCAGCGCGCCCGCTCCCTGCCCGAAGCCAAAGCCCTTGGGCCCGAAGTTCTTGGCGTAGCATCCTGCGGGGGAGAGGAGAGGGCCCCTGGAGGCATGGCACCCCAAGCTCCCCCTGCACCCCCAAAACACCCCCTGCACCCCCTGCACCCCCAAAACACCCCCTGCACCCTCTGCACCCTCTGCACCCCCAAAGCACCCCCTGCATCCCCTGCACCCCCAAAACACCCCCTGCACCCCCTGCATCCCCAAAACACCCCCTGCACCCTCTGCATCCCCAAAACACCCCCTGCACCCCCAAAACACCCCCTGCACCCCCTGCACCCTCTGCACCCCCAAAGCACCCCCTGCATCCCCTGCACCCCCAAAACACCCCCTGCACCCTCTGCATCCCCAAAACACCCCCTGCACCCTCTGCATCCCCAAAACACCCCCTGCACCCCCAAAACACCCCCTGCACCCCCAAAACACCCCCTGCACCCTCTGCATCCCCAAAACACCCCCTGCACCCCCAAAACACCCCCTGCACCCTCTGCATCCCCAAAACCCCCCTGCACCCCCTGCACCCCCAAAACACCCCCTGCACCCCCTGCACCCCCAAAGCACCCCCTGCACCCCCAAAACACCCCCTGCACCCTCTGCATCCCCAAAACACCCCCTGCACCCCCAAAACACCCCTGCACCCCCAAAACACCCCCTGCACCCTCTGCATCCCCAAAACACCCCCTGCACCCTCTGCATCCCCAAAACACCCCCTGCACCCCCAAAACACCCCCTGCACCCCCAAAACACCCCCTGCACCCTCTGCATCCCCAAAACACCCCCTGCACCCCCTGCACCCCCAAAGCACCCCCTGCACCCTCTGCATCCCCAAAACACCCCTGCACCCCTGCACCCCCAAAACACCCCCTGCACCCTCTGCATCCCCAAAACACCCCCTGCACCCCCTGCACCCCCAAAGCACCCCCTGCACCCTCTGCACCCCCAAAACACCCCCTGCACCCCCTGCACCCCCAAAACACCCCCTGCACCCTCTGCATCCCCAAAACACCCCCTGCACCCCCTGCACCCCCAAAGCACCCCCTGCACCCTCTGCACCCCACCGCGAGGAGGGTCCCGGCCCCGCCCTGCCCCTCCTCCCCCCCCCCCCCCCCGTGGCTCTGGCCAGGCCTCCCTGGGGGCCGTCCTCTCTGCAGGGCCTGACCCCACGGCCAGGGGGCGGTGTGCACTGGGCCGGGGCATCCCTGCCCCCCCGACCCCCCCGCTCCTGCCCCCCCCCGCTCCTGCCCCCCCCATGCACCCACCTTTGCAGTAGATCTCGCCGTCCTTGTCGGCCAGCGTGGTGGACTCCAGGCCTTTGCCGCACTTGGCGCAGCGGAAGCAGGACTTGTGCCAGGACTGCGGGGAGGGAGCCGCCGTGAACCCTGCCCCTGGGACCCGGGTCCCCGTCCCTGTGCCCCGTCCCCCGTCCCCGTCCCCCATCCCAGTCTCCCGTCCCTGTGCCCCGTCCCCTGTCCCTGTCCCAGTCCCCCAACCCCAGCCCCTGGCGTAATGAGCTAGGAATTGGCTCAGCCAGGGCTGTGGGGCAGGACCCGGGTCCCCGCCCCTCTCCCCGCTCCCCCCTCCCCGGCACTTTCCCGGTGGGCCGGCCGCCTGGCCAGAGGGTCCCTGAGCCAGTGCGTCTGGTGTGACTCGGGAAGGAGGACCCGTCTGTGAGGTGCACTGAGCTCGGCAGGGAAGGCCCAGAGGAGCTGGGGGGGCGGGGGCCCCCCACGGGGCCCAGGGGAGCAGCTGGCAGGGACGGAGCCGCTCAGACGCCAGCTCCCGGCCCCGGCGATGGCGGCGCAGGCTCCAGGGGGAGGGAGGTGTGCGCAGGCGGCCCTGCCAGAGGCAGGCGGCACCAGGCCCGGCAGAACCAGGCCTTTTAAGGCAAAGGGCCTCCCTCTGCACAGCCCCATCCCGGCTGGAGGCGCCCAGACAGGCTGACCAGCTGGGCTGTCCCGGCCGCCAGAGCCCTCTGCACGCTGTGCACGCTCCTCCTGCTTCTCCCGGACACGGGGACACGGGAGGGGACCCCACCCCAGCCCCTGCCCAGAGCCCCGCCCGGGGCTCCCCCCGCTGGAGGGGGAGGACTCACTGCAAACCACACCCTCCCCTCAGGGCCTCACTCCCCCCCACCCCCATCGGCACCCCCAGGTGTGCCCCCTCCTCAAGGTGGATGTTTCTATAGCTCTCTCTCCCTCTCCCTTTCCTCTCTGAAATCAATAAAATAAAAATAAATAAATAAATAAATAAAAGTATTTTAAAAAGAAAAAGAAAAAGAAAGAAAAGCGACAGCCGGACATGCCAGCTGCCGGGACACACCTGTCAGGAAGGTGCTTCACTGGTCCCCGCCCACCTTCCCGTCTCCCGGCCCCGGCCCCTCACCTTGCCGGCGCCGATCACCTTCTCCGCGGCGTAGACGGCCTGGCCGCAGCGGGGGCAGCGCTCGGAGCCCCCGACCTTCTGGGCGAACTTGGAGGCGTTGGTGTTTGTGGTGGGCCTGTGGCCGGGGGCCCTGCGGGGGGGAGGGGGGTCTGTGTCCCACGGGGCGGGCAGGGGGCCCTGCGGGGGGGGCAGGGGGGTCTGTGTCCCGCGGGGCGGGCAGGGGGCCCTGCGGGGGGGCAGGGGGGTCTGTGTCCCGCGGGGCGGGCAGGGGCCCCTGCGGGGGGGCAGGGGGGCCTGTGTCCCGCGGGGCGGGCAGGGGGCCCTGCGGGGGGGAGGGGGGTCTGTGTCCCGCGGGGCGGGCAGGGGCGGCTCTCCCAGCCGGGGCCGGGGCCGGGGCCTCGGGGGCTCTGGGGGGGGGCAGGGGGGTGCTGGCTGCCCGGGCCACCCCGCGGGGGGGCAGGGGGCCCTGCGGGCGGGGGGCGGGGGGTCTGTGTCCCGCGGGGCAGGCAGGTGGCCCTGCGGGGGGGCCGGGGGGTCTGTGCCCGCGGGAAGGGCAGGGGGCTCGCCCGTGGGGAGGGGGGGGGTTCTTCTTGTCCACTGGGGGGGGCGGGGGGGCCCGGGCTCCTCTCCCCGCAGCCCGGGGCTCCCGGGGCCCGGGGGCTCTGGGGGGGCTCCCGGGGGGGCCCCGGGCTCCTCTCCCCGCAGCCCTGCGGCTCCCGGGGGCCCGGGGCCCTCTCCCCGCAGGGGGCCTGCGGGCGGCCGGTGAGGCCCGGGTACTCTCCCCCCAGCGCTGCGGCTCACGGTGAGGCCCGGGCTCCTCTCCCCGCAGCCCTGCGCCTCCCGGTGAGGCCCGGGCTCCTCTCCCCGCAGCCCTGCGCCTCCCGGTGAGGCCCGGGCTCCTCTCCCCGCAGCCCTGCGCCTCCCGGTGAGGCCCCGGCTCCTCTCCCCGCAGCCCTGCGCCTCCCGGTGAGGCCCGGGCTCCCTCTCCACGCAGCCCTGCGCCTCCCGGTGAGGCCCCGGCTCCTCTCCCCGCAGCCCTGCGGCTCCCGGTGAGGCCCGGGCTCCTCTCCCCGCAGCCCTGCGCCTCCCGGTGCCCACGGGGGCGCGAAGCCCAGGCTGACCGGCCTCCGGGAGCCCGGGGGCCTTCCCTCTGCCCCCGAGAAAGAGATCCCGTGTCCCGTGTCCCGTGTCCCGTGTCTCATGACCCCGACAGGAGAGGAGAAAAAAGACAGGAAAGGCCGAAACGGGTGTGGCTCCGTGGATAGAGCGTCGGCCTGCGGACTGAAGGGTCCCGGGTTCGATTCCGGTCAGGGGCATGGACCTTGGTGGCGGGCACATCCCCGGTGGGGGGTGTGCAGGAGGCGGCTGATGGATGTTTCTCTCTCATTGACGTTTCTAGCTCTCTATCTCTCTTCCTTCCTCTCTGCAAAAAGTCAATGAAAATATATTAAAAGTAAAAAAAGAGAGAGAGAGAGAGAGAGAGAGACAGGAAGGGAGGGAGGGAGGGAGGACAGTGGGGTCAGGAGGCATGATCCGTGTCTCCTCGGGGGGAGGGGGTGCAGGTGGAGCAATGCGCCCCAAAGGGAAGTTTAGCATTTATTTATTGTTATTTTTAAAACACATTTCCTTTTTTATTTTAATATGATTTTTATTGATGTTTTTTTTTGTTTGTTTTTTTTTTGCAGAGGGGAAAGGAGAGGAAGAGAGAGTTAGGAACATCCATGAGAGAGAAACATCCATCAGCCGTCTCCTGCACACCCCCCGCCGAGGATGTGCCCGCCACCAAGGTGCATGCCCTTGACTCTGGCATCGAACCCGGGACCCTTCCGTCCGCAGGCCGGCGCTCTATCCGCCGAGCCGCGCCGGTGACGGCCTCATTTCCTTTGTTTTAAGTGTATTTGTATTGATTCCACAGAGGAAGGGAGAAGGAGAGAGAGAGAGAGAGAAACATCCACGAGGAGAGAGAATCCTGGACCGGCTGCCTCCTGCACGCCCCTCACTGGGGATGAGCCCGCACCCCGGGCCTGTGCCCTGACCGGGAACCGAACTGGGACCTCGCCGGCCGGCCGGGCCCTGTGCCGAGGCAGGAAAGGCTCCCGGGCTCCCCCTCCCTGACGGGGCGAGCAGAAGCCTTGAGGAGAGGGAGCACCTGGGGGTGCTGACGGGCGGGGGGCGGGGGGAGGCCTGGGCGGGGCGGGTGGCAGGCGGGCAGCGCAGGGCTCTGGGGGAGCAGGCAGAGCGGAGCCGGGCGGCAGGCGGTGGTCAGGAGGATCTAGAAGTCGGGGTTCAGTCCGCACCGCAGGGAGGGCCCCCCCCCGCCCCCGAGGACCAACTGCAGGCCGGGGTCCCTGTGGCTGAGCTCCCGGGGCGCCTGGCGGAGAGACCCAGGGCTGGACCCCCTCCTCGGCTCCCTGCGGCCGGGGTCCCGGGACTGCCCGTTCACGCAGGGTCCTTCGGGAAGCCGGTCCCCACTTCCCGCCCTAGAAGGGAATGTGCGCCTCGGCCTGCGGCTCCCCGTGTCCGGGAGCCAAGCCCGGGAGGCGGCGGGGGGCGGGGAGCTCCCTATTTGGCCGCCCCGAGCGCTGGAATGAGGTGGGGACCTGGAGGACCGGGCGAGAGGGGCCTTATTTAGTCTGGAGCCTCCAAACCCGGGGCGCAGAGGGAGGGGGGCTGGCCCTCTAGCGGCAAGAGGGGGGCCCCCCCTCCCGGCTGCAAGGAGCCCAGCTTCGAACCTCCCGGGAGGGAGGGGGGAGGAGGGAGGAGGGTGAGGGACGGAGGGGGAGGGGACGGGCAGGGCTGCTCCGGAGCTCTCTGTCCCCCCACCACCCCAGCACGAGTTTGAGGGGGGCACGCTGAACCCCGATGCTTAAGGAATGTCCCGGGACCAAATTCCCGTCGCAGGACAAGAGCCGAGGAAGTGGGTGTGTCCCCCTCCCCAGCCCTCCCGCCGAGGAGCTGAGCATTCCTGCCAGCCGATCCCATGGACGTGCACCTACTGTGTGCGAGGCACCTACTGTGTGCGAGGCGCCTACTGTGTGCAGCCGCAGGCGCGCAGGGCAGGCCCCCTCCGCCCCTGCTCCCGTGTCAAAGGCCGAGCCCGCCTGTTGCTTCATCCCGCCTTCCTGTCCGTCCCGGACCCCGAGAGGGAATGTGGGCGCCGAGCCCAGCCGAGCCCAGAGCCAAGGGCCGCGACGGTCAGGGGGCCTCTGGGGACGCCCTCGGGCCCGGCCGGCCTGGAGCTGCAGCCCTTCCCGCCCGCCGGGCCCGGGCCCGGGCGCCGCGAACGCTCTCTCTGCCTTAGAAGGAAACATCCTGGGAGCCGGAGGGCCACTCTGAATTCCCGGACACAAGCCGGACGCAACCCCCTTCCCTCCACACGGGGGGCGGCTGAGCGCCCGCGGCCGGACTGGCCCCGGGAACCAGCCCCGCCTGCCCCGCCCTGCCCCGCCGGCCGGCACCCCCTGAGCCCGACCCCAGAGACCCCAGGGACCGGAGCCCGCTCCCCACCGGGGCTGTTGGCTTCACCCGCTCCAGCCCTGCTCTGGCGCTTGGCTTTTTAAATTTTTTAAAAAATATTTTACAGCCGAAACCGGTGTGGCTCAGTGGATAGAGCGTCGGCCTGCGGACTGGAGGGTCCCGGGTTCGATTCCGGTCAAGGGCGTGGACCTTGGTGGCGGGCACATCCCCAGTGGGGGGCGTGCAGGAGGCAGCTGGTCGATGACTCTCTCTCATCGATGTTTCTAGCTCTCTGTCTCTCTCCCTTCCTCTCTGTACAAAATCAATAAAATGTATATTTATAAAAAAATAAAATATATATATATATTACTGATTTTTTTACAGAGAGGAAGGGAGAGGGATAGAGAGTTAGAAACATCGATGAGAGAGAAACATCCACCAGCTGCCTCCTGCACGCCCCCCACCGGGGATGTGCCCGCCACCAAGGTCCACGCCCTGGACCGGAATCGAACCCGGGACCCTCCAGTCCGCAGGCCGGCGCTCTATCCACTGAGCCGCACCGGTGAGGACGACTTTTTTTTAAAAAATATATTTTTTACTGAGTCTAGAGAGGAAAAAGAGGGAAAGAGAGATAGAAACATCCACGATGAGAGGATCACGGACCGGCCGCCTCCTGCACGCCCCCCACCGGGGACGGAGCCCCGACCACGTGGGCCTGTGCCCCGACCGGGAATCGAACCCTGACCTCCTGGCTCATGGGCGGACGCTCAGCCGCGGAGCCAGGCCGGCCGGGCCCCACGGCCTGACTCGCACAGCTGTTTCGAATCGTCCGCACCTCCTCACGCCCTCGCCCCCGAATGCCCGACGAGGCCACCCCCACAGGCAGGACGGCAGGGGGGAGGGGAGACGAGGAGGGGAGGACTGGCCCCAGCTGGCCTCCTGGTCGGTGGTGAAGCAACATCCGAAAGCACAGAGGCCCCCGGGCCCCGGCGGCCCGGACCCTCCTCCTGGCCGAGGCCAAGCCTTCTCGTTCCCCCGGAAAAGCCAGCGGCCCCCACATTCCCCAGGGGCGTGAGCTGCTGATAACAAGATGCTGCTGTTGGTGAGGGAGCCAGGGCCCGCCGGCCCCTCGTTCACCAGGCCCTGCCCTTTCCCTTCCTCTCTGACATCGATAAAAACGTCTACAGCCCAAACCGGTGTGGCTCAGTGGTAGAGCGTCAGTCTGCGGACTGAAAGGGTCCCGGGTTCGATTCCGGTCAGGGGCGTGTACATTGGTGGCGGGCACATCCCCGCTAGGGGGTGTGCAAGAGGCAGCTGGTCGATGGTTCTCTCTCACCGACGTTTCTAGCTCTCTATCCCTCTCCCTTCCTCTCTGTAAAATAATCAATAAAATATATTAAAAAAACCACACATCTATATATATAAAAGCCTAATACGCAAATGGTTCCTTCCGTAGCTCAATGGATCGCTATGATGTGCGCACAGGCTGGCGAATGCTCCTCCCAGGCCCCCCTCCCTCTCCCGGGCGCGGAGCGGAGGCAGAGGGAGGGAGGGAGGGAGGGCAGAGCAAGTGGAAAGTTTCCCTGACCGAGTCCCCGCCGCCGCCGCCGCCGCCGCCGCCGCCCCCACCGGCCGCCCGGCCTGTGTCCGCCTGGACAGAAGCTTCCGGGAACAAAGGGCCCTTAAGTGCCTCCCGCCACCACCCCCCCGCTCCTCCCTCCCCCCCACTGCTCCCCTGCGCCCCCCCCCCGTCTCCCCTCCCCCACTCCCCCCCACCGCTCCCCGCTCCCCCCCCCCGCTCCCCCTCCACCCCCCCGACCCCCCCCCCCGTTAGCCGGGGCTGCGGCCGGACGTCAAGCTGCTTACAGCCCACACGGGCAGCTCCGGGCCCGGCAGGCAGGCCTGGGTGCCCCAGGTGCCCCGCCCCGTCCCCATGGCGACCCCGGGGGGCAGGTGTACTCACTGCACAGGAAGCAGGACTTGTGGAAGCTGCTGCCCTCGCACTGCACCTCCTCGGCGAAGTACACCGCCTTCCCGCACACCCCGCACTTCTTGCCTCCTCCCCAGTTGGGCATCCTGGACCTGGGCACGGAGAGCGGCGTGAGCCCCGGGCGCGGCCCCCGGCGAGGGCACCCGGCCGCCAGGGGCGGGCGACCGGCTCAGGAGAGACGGGAGGAGCGATGGGAGGAGGGACGGGAGGATGGACGGGAGGAGGGAGAGGAGGAGGGACGGGAGGAGGGACGGGAGGGGGGACGGGAGGAGGGAAGGGAGGAAGGAGAGGAGGAGGGACGGGAGGAGGGACGGGAGGGGAGACGGGAGGAGAGATGGGAGGAGACACGGGAGGAGGGACGGATGGAGGGACGGGAGGAGGGACGGGAGGAGGGACGGGAGGGGAGACGGGAGGGGGGACGGGAGGGGGGAGAGGAGGAGAGACAGGAGGAAGGACGGGAGGAGAGAGGGGAGGAGAGATGGGAGGAGGGACGGGAGGAGACACGGGAGGAGACACAGGAGGAGGGATGGGAGGAGGGACGGGAGGAGGGACGGCCAGCCCCGGCCGGCGTGGCTCTGTGGACAGGGTGAGGGCCTGTGGACCGTTTTCTCCATGGCGACCCCAACTTCCAGCCACGCAGCGCGGCCCGGCCTCACCTGACCACCCCTGGGTCCTGGCCCCTGGCTCGGGGAGGGGCCAGGATACACCGTCTTTTTTTTTTTATAATATATTTTATTGATGTTTTACAGAGAGGGAGAGAGAGGGATAGAGAGTTAGAAACATCGATGAGAGAGAATCATCCATCAGCTGCCTCTTTCACTCCCCCCCGCCACACACACACTGGGGATGTGCCCGTAACCAAGGTCTGTGTCCTTGACCGGAATCGAACCCGGGACCCTTCAGTCCGCAGGCCGATGCTCTGTCCGCGGAGCCACAGCGGTGTCAGCTTTTTAATATATTTTATTTGTTTTTTTTTACAGAGAGGAAGGGAGAGGGGCAGAGAGCCAGAAACATCGATGAGAGAGAAACATCGACCAGCTGCCTCCTGCACGCCCCCCACTGGGGATGTGCCCGCAACCAAGGTCCGTGCCCTTGACCGGGATCGAACCCGGGACCCTTCCGTCCGCAGGCCGGCGCTCTATCCGCTGAGCAGCACCGGTTTCAGCAGGACATACACTGTCCTAAGGGCAGCGATACAGAAGGGGGCTGTGGGGGCTCCGAAGGGCGGGGGGCCGGGGGGGGGCGGAGAATAACCTGATCTTCTGAGAGAACCTTCTGGAAGCAGCCCCTCCTCCCTCCCTCCCTCCCCGCAGTGAGGACAGGGGAGCGGGGACTCTGGGCCGCTGTCCCCAGGGGGGCGGGCAGGCCCGGGCGGCTGACAGCTGGGAACACAGAGCCCCGGAGACAAAGAAGGCCCAGTGTGCGCAGTGACATCACCGAGCCCCGAAGCTCAGCCAAACCCTCCGGATCCTCCCGGTGAAAGAAACCAACAAAAAAGGAGAAAAGCAGCAGAGAAAAAACAAACTCCCTTTTACGGTCGAAGCCAGTTCCTTTCTGACCGAACACCCCCGCCCGGCAGAGACAGGGATCCATTCCTAGGACACGGCCGCTGGAATCCCGTCCCCACCCCACCCCCCACCCCGCCCCCCACGGCTGCCTCTGCTCTACAGCCCTCCGTGGCTCCCCGGTGCCTGAGAAAATCAAGCCCCACACACAGCACAGCCTCCACCGACTTTCTAGCTCCATCGCCTGTCACTCCCCTCACCCACTGGCGATTTATTTTTATTTTTAAAAAATATATTTTATAGCCGAAACCGGTTTGGCTCAGTGGATAGAGCGTCAGCTTGGGGACTGAAGGGTCCCGGGTTCGATTCCGGTCAAGGCCATGGACCTTGGTTGCGGGCATATCCCCAGTAGGGGGTGTGCAAGAGGCAGCTGATCGATGGCTCTCTCTCATCGATGTTTCTAACCCTCTATCTCTCTCCCTTCCTCTCTGTACAAAAATCAATAAAATATATTAAAAAATATATATATATATATATTTTATAGAGTTTTTTTTTTTTTTTTTTACAGAGAGGAAGGGAGAGGGAGGGAGAGTCAGAAACACCGATGAGAGAGAAACACCCATCAGCTGCCTCCTGCACGCCCCCCTCCCCCCCCCCCCCCCCCCCCCGCTGGGGATGTGCCCGCCACCGAGGTACCTACATGCATCTGACCGGAATCGAGCCCGGGGCCCTTGCGTCCGTCCGCAGGCCGGCGCTCTGTCCACCGAGCCACACCGGTCAGTGCGGATTTATTTCTTAATATGTATAATACGGATTTCAGAGGAGAAGGGAGAGTGGGAGAGAGAGAGATGGGCACATCCACGCTGAGAGAGAAACACGGATCGGCCGCCTCCTGCGCGCCCCACCCCGTGGATCCAGCCCACAACCCGGGCCTGTGCCCCGACCGGGAGTCGAACCCTGACCTCCTGGGATGCTCCCCCCCTGCTGACAGAATCACTGAGTCAGCCCTTCAGTGCCCGGGGCAGGGCCTGGCCGGAGGAAGTGGTGGGTCAGGCCTGTGCAGAGCTGGGGGGCGGGTGGGGGGGTGGGCTGCATGAAGTGGGGGGGCTGGAGCCGGGCCCGCCGTCCCTCCCCACGTGGCTGTGACGGGTTAGTGACCACTGTCCGGCCGGCCTCCCCGCCCAGGCCTGGACTGGCCACGGCTGACGCACGTCCCAGACACGCCCGCAGGCAGGGTTACCCCGACGGCACCCGACTCTGCACCCACTGTCCTCGGACCCCTCCCTCATCCCCGGGGACCGCCCTCAGGCACCCCCAGTCCACCCGCCCCCCCCCACTTTCTGCCGTGGGGACTCCTGGTTCAGCAAGAATTCAGGGCCTGCCTAAACCGGTGCGGCTCAGTGGATAGAGCGTCGGCCTGCGGACTGAAGGGTCCCGGGTTCGATTCGGTCAAGGGCATGGACCTTGGTTGCGGGCACATCCCCAGTGGGGGGTGTGCAAGAGGCAGCTGATCGATGGTTCTCTCTCTCATCGATGTTCCTAACTATCCCTCTCTCTTCCTCTCTGTACAAAATCAATAAAATATTAAAAAATAAATAAAATAATTCAGGGCTTGCTGCCCGGCTGGCCGGCGTGGCTCGGTGGTTGAGCGTCCACCTGTGACCCAGGAGGTCAGGGTTCGATTCCCGGTCAGGGCACAGGCCCGGGTGGCGGGCTCCATCCCCAGGGTGGGGCGTGCAGGAGGCAGCTGGTCCTGATTCGCTCTCATCATTGAGGTTTCTCTCTCTTCCTCTCCTTTCCTCTCTGAAATCAATAAAAATATATTTTTTTTTAAGAAAGATAAACCGCTGAAACCGGTGTGGCTCAGTGGACAGAGCGTCGGCCTGCGGACGGGAGGGTCCCGGGTTCGATCCCGGTCAAGGGCATGTGCCTTGGTGGCGGGCACATCCCCGGTGGGGGGCGTGCAGGAGGCAGTGGTTGATGTTTCTCTCTCGACATTTCTAACTCTCTCTCTCTCTCTCCCTTCCTCTCTGTAAAAAAAAATCAATAAAATATATATTTTTTAAAAACAAACAAAAGAGATAAACCATCTCAGAGGTGGACGGTCCTTACGTGCCCAGAGGAGACCCTCCTCTGCTCCAGCCGGTGAGGCGGTGCCCGGCTCCACCCGCGGCTCTGCGTCCAGTGGAAAAACCCCGCGCTCCGCCCCCCCCCCCCCCCCGTCCCCCCAGCAGCTCACATTCTGGGGCCACAGGGCACCGCCTGGGCCGGGCCAGGTCCCCACCCACCACGCACGCGGTCCGGCCGGGACCTGCCAGGTGTTTGCCGAGCTCGCGGGGAGCTCTCCCGCCAGCTGAGCCCCGTGGAACCCGGCCAGGTGCTCGGCTCCCAGCCCCACCCGCGGGCCCCGGGGCAGGCGGGCAGCCAAGGGGAGGGCGGCGGGAGGAGGGGCCCCGGCGCAGGGTTCGGGGCCTGGACCTTGGAGGTGGCCCCGTCCAGCCCAGGACGCGACCTCCCGGGAAGGAATGGTGGTGGCGGGCAGGGGTCACGTGGATTCCTTTTCTCCTTTTCTTTTCTTTCTTTCTTTCTTTCTTTCTTTCTTTCTTTCTTTCTTTCTTTCTTTCTTTTTAAATATATGTTATTGATTTTTTACAGAGAGGAAGGGAGAGGGAGAGAGAGCTAGAAACGTTGATGAGAGAGAAACATCGACCAGCTGCCTCCTGCACGCCCCCCACCGGGGATGTGCCCGCCACCAAGGTCCATGCCCCCGACCGGAATCGAACCCGGGACCCTTTCAGTCCGCGGGCCGGCGCTCTATCCGCCGAGCCACACCGGCTTCGGCCTTTTCTCCTTTTCTGTCTTTGTTCTGATTTCAGGGAGGAAGGGAGCGGGAGGGAGAGAGAGGCGTCAATGGGATGTGCGAGAGGATCAGGGACCGGCCGCCTCCCGCACGCCCCACACTGGGCTTCGAGCCCGCAGCCCGGGCCCGGGCCCTTGACCGGGAATCGAACCCGGGACCTCCTGGTTCCTGAGTCAGTCAAAGCGCAGCCAGAGCCATACCTGGCTGGCTCACTCACCGGCCAGGATTAGTTTGGAGCCCCGATCGCAAGTCTCCTCCCTAATCAGGGCGCCGGCAGCGCCCCAGGCGTGGCCCCCAGCTCTGCCGGGCCCCCCAGCTCAGCTCGCTCACTCTCTGCGCTGAGTTTTCGCCCCAAGACCACGTCCCGGGGCCCTTGTGGGGCGGTAAGTGACAAAGGGGGGATCTCCCCCCCCCCCCGTGCCTCCTCCTCTCCTGCCGGCCCCCCAACGCCTGGCACCGCTCAGCTCTCCCCCCCCCCCCCCGGGAGCTCAGGAATCTGAGGGTCGGCCGAGGCAGACGCGGGGGGCCCGTGGTTTCAGAATTCCAAGACTCTTCCCAGGAAACCCCGTACGATCAGGTTTCTGTGCTCCCGCCTGGAAGGAGGCCAGCGTCGGGGGGTGACCGTCGGCGACCCCGGGCGGAAAGGCCTGCGTGACTTCCCTTCCGTTCGTTTTTGAGCGTCGACCTAGGAACCAGGAGGTCAGGGTTCGAACCCCGGTCAGGACACAGGCCCGGGTTGGGGGCTGGATCCCCAGTGGGGGGTCGGGGGGGGGGCGTGCGGGAGGCGGCCGGTCCATGATGCTCTCTCCTCACAGACATTTCTCTCCCTCTCTCTTCCTCCCTCTCTGAAATCAACACAAATATACATTTAAAATAAAAAAAAAAAATTAAAAATTAACTAAGACAAGTTAGCACTCTTCCCTTATTAAATGAAAAGTAAGAAAGGTTGTTTGCAGCTGACGTCCCGGGTAAGGTAGGCGGTGGGCACCCTGGGCAGGGGGGCGGGGGGCTCTGGCTGCCCCGGGACTGGGCTCCCCCCGCCCCCCACCGGGAGGCGGGAGGAGCCGGCTGCCTTCCTGGGGAAGCTGTGGAAGTGCAGCCGGCCGGCGCCTCCTCCGTATTTACACACTTTACCGTACATGGGCATCCCTGGGCCATGACGTCAGCCCCGCCGGATTCCTGGGAAGCTGCGTCTGCCGCCAGGCGTCTCCATGGCGGTGACTGACAGCTGGGCGCCCCCGGCCCGGCCCGGCCCCCGCCCCCAGCTCCTGTGTGTGTGTGTGTGGCCTGTGTCCGTGTGCGTGTGCATATATGTGCACGTGTGTCCATGTGTGCACAGCCGATCCTTACTCTTTTCCTGCAAACCCGGTTCCCACACTCCAGCACACGGACCTGAAAACGTACCCGCTGGGCCCGGCCGGCCTGGCTCCCCGGTGGAGCGTCGACCTAGGACCCAGGAGGTCAGGGTTCGATTCCCGGTCAGGGCACAGGCCCGGGTATGGGCTCCGTCCCCGGTGTGGGGCGTGCGGGAGGCGGCCGGTCCGTCGTGGATGTTCCTCTCTCTCTCTCTCTCCCTCTCCCTCCCTCTCTGAGATCCACAAAAACACCTAACATTTCTCTAAAACGCCGTCTCCCCGCTCCTGCTCCTGGGAAAGGCGGCCGGCGTGTCCCGGCTCCGCCAGGGGCCACACTGACCCCTCCCTCACGCGCCTCTGTCCCGGCCGGACCTGTGCCGATCGGCAACCGGGGGTCAGCGCGGTGCTCCCGGGGCAGACGCTGGCCATTAAGAAAGCAAACAGGGGGGCCAGGAAGGAAGGGGGGCGGGGGGCAGACGGAGGAGGGGGGACAGACGGGGGCGGTGGCCCTGGGTTCCTCACGGGTAACCAGCAGCCCAGGCCCCAGCCAGCGGGGGTCCTGCCCCCCAGCTTCTCCCTGCGAACCCCCAGACCCTCTGCAGGGAGGGACAGGGCCCCCCTCGGCCCCTCTCCCCCAGCCCTGACCACGCCCTGGCCAGACACACGTCTTCCCCGTCCCCCCCCCTCCCTCGGCCCCACATCCTCCCTCCGGGGGGCCAGGGTCCTCCCCGGCGGGAAGGCCGCTGAGGACAGCGGGGGCCGGCCCGCTCTCCGGTGAGAGGATGAGGAGGAGAGCGGGGGAAGCTGAGCTCATGCACCGGCCCACCCCCCCAAACCCCAGCTGGGGGGGGGGGGGCAGGAAGAAGACGGGGGACCCCACTGCGTCCCAGGCCCCAAAGGGAACTGGGCAGAGAGAAGTCACTGGTCCGAGGTCACACGGGGTCAAGAAGCAGCCGGCCCAGATTCGGGGTGCCTCTCCGGCTCCGGCCCAGGGGGTGCGGGACCCCAAGGCTAGCCCTCCGGGCTGGGCGGGGCCTGTCCCTCACCCTCCCCATGGGTCAGGGATCAGGGCCTGGCTCACCCACTGCCCGGGGCCAGCCTGGAGCCCCAGCCCCTGGCGCCAGCCGCTCGGGGACGTCAGACCCGTCTCCCGCCGGCCAGCGGACAGAACACCTGCCGGGCGACAGAACCGGGGATCCGGGTTCGATTCCGGGTCAGCGCACACGCCCGGGGTGTGGGCTCGGTCCCCAGTGGGGGGCGTGCAGGAGGCGCCCGTCCAGGATTCTCTCTCAGGTCTGTCTGTCTGTCTGTCTGTCACTCTCTCCCTTCCTCTCTCAAACCAATAAAAACATATTTTGAAACAAAGCGGAACTCCTGCACGCCGGGTGACGCGTGCACCTGGCTGTGCGGACTGAGCTCCGTACCAGCCCCCCCCGCCGCAGCCTTCAGGGACCGAGGCCCCCCAGCACCGGGGCGGGTTCTTCGGGCTCCAGCGTGGGGGGCGGCGGGGGAGCCTCGCGCGTCCACCCGGGTCCCTTGGGGGGTGAAAACGCACCCCAAGTCCCTAAAACTCCCCCAGGCCGGGAGCGGGGAGAGGGGAGGGGGAGCCCCGATGTTCTCCCCCCGCCCCCGCCCCCGCCGGGCCAGGAGCCCCGGGGGCGCGCAGAGTGGGACCGGCGGGCGGCGGGGACCCCGGGTCCGGGCACCTGGGCGCCCGGCGGGGCGGCACCCCGCGCCCCCGGAACCAGAAGCGCCGCCGCCGCCGGGCAGACCGCGCCCCGCCCCGCCTTCCGCGCCCCGATCGCCCCGCTTCCCCCCAACTTCCCGGTGACGCGCGGGGGCCCGGGGCGCGGGGGGCGCGGGGGGCGCGGGGGGCGCGGGGGGCGGAGAGGCCGGCGCCCTCGCCCCGGGCCCGCCTGGCCGGGGCTCCCCCCGCGGGCGGCTGTCGGGGCGCCCCCCCGGGGGGCACTCACCTGCGCGGGGGGCCGGGCGACTCAGCAGGAAGCGCTGGGCGATCGGAGTCCCGTGCGCTCCGGGCCCCCGCGCGCCGTTTTGTCGCCGGGAAGGCGTGTCCGCCCCGCCCCGGGCTCTGCACTCAGCACCGCGGTGACGTCAGGCCCGGCCCGCGGGGGGGTGGGCCCCCTTCCCGCCCCGACACCCCCCCTCGGGCAGCGGAGGGGGTGCAGGGGTGCAGGGGGAGGGGGAGGAGTTGGGGGGACCGGACAGACTGGCCCTGGCCGGCCCCCGTGGACCTACTGTGCGCTCAGACCCTCCCACGGGGCTCCCGTTAGCCAGACGGTAAGGTGGCCCCGAGATCTGAGACCCTGAGGACCCCGCGCCCCCAGGGAATTGGGGGGGAAGGGGGGTGAAATTGGGGCGATCCCATGGTTGGGTGTCCCGGGCGGTAAGGGGTGGGGGCCACATCTGGGCTCCGGATGAGACAGGCCTGAGCTGGGGATCTGCCCCTTGACTCAGGAGCTGAGGTCTGGGAAAGGGGGTGACACACAGGGGCTTGTGGGGGACAGGGTGCCGCCCCCCCCTCCTCCTCTACAGGCAGCTCCTGTCCCCTCCGGTGCCCCCCCCCCGTGTTCCCTGCCGTCCAGGGAGACCCCCAGCCCACAAGCCGCTGATCTGAGAAGTGGGGGCTCCCCCCTTGGGTAGGACTGACACACACACACAGCTACCGGCCAGCCTGGCTTCCTTTAAAACCCCACGTGGCTGCCCTACCGGTGTGGCTCAGTGGATAGAGCCAGTCCTGCAGACGGAAGGGTCCCAGGTTTGATTCCCAGTCAGGGGCACAGGCCGGGGTGTGCAGGCCAGATTCCCAGTGCGGGGCCTGCAGGAGGCAGCCGATCCATGATTCTCTCTCATCCTGGACATTTCTTTCTCTCTGTCTCCCTCTCCCTTCCTCTCTGAAGTCAATAAAAATAGATTAAAAGCCCTGGCTGATGTGGCTCAGTGGATGGAGCATCGGCCTGCGCACTGAAGGGTCCCGGGTTCGATTCCGGTCAGGGGCATGGACCTTGGTGGCGGGCACATCCCCAGTGGGAGGCATGCAGGAGGCAGCTGGTCGATGTTTCTCTCTCATGGATGTTTCTAGCTCTCTGTCCCTCTCCCTTCCTCTCTGTAAAAATCAATAAAATATATGTATATATTTTATATCAATAAAATTACATAAAAAATCAATATATTACATAAAAATCAATAAAATAAATATATACACATATATTTTATTGATTTTTTATGTAATATATTGATTTTTTATGTAATTTTATTGATTTTTTATGTAATATATATAATAAAAATACTTCATGGCTTAAAAATGCTAACCATCCTCTGTGCCTTCAGCGGGCTCATCCTCTGTGAAAACTGCAGCCTCTTGGAGGCGCCATCGACGGGGTGGCCTGTGTCCAGGACCCTGTCCCTCGCCCACAGGGCGGCCCCAGGCCAACCCGACGCCTGGTCCCCGGGCACGTCCACCCCACCGCGGGGTCCGGACCCCGTCCCGGGAGCCGTCCAGGCAGAGCTGGAGACAGGGAGGTCTGGCCAGCCCCAGCTTATCTCCCGTCTCTCCAGAACCTTCCACCCCGCGGCCACCACGCCCGCCGCCCGGGGCTGGGCTGGGATCTTTTCCTCCGCCCTTTTGCTCGGAGAGAAGGCTCCGGGGTCAGCGAGGGCCTTGGGGTTGAGGTGAGGAAAGGGTGGAGGGTCGCGGTCCAGACGCTCCGATGCTGACATCGCAGGCCGCCCTCAGGCCTGGGGCCGAGCCCCGGGCTCCCCTGGCCGCCTCCGTTAAAGAGCGGGGCCCAGACGGAGGGCCCAGCCGCCGGCAGCCCCGCCTTGCACGCCGGCGCGGTCCGGGCTTCGTGGGGTGCTAGGCGGTGGCCGGAGGCCGGAGGCCTCGGGGCCGGCGTGGGGATGCAGCGTCTCCGGCTCTCTCTGGCTCCGGTCCTTCCCGGGGCGTTCTGATCCGATCTGCGTTCTGAGACTGCAGTAAGGCAAGTCAGGGGGGCCAGCGGCTCGAACCCGGACCCCCGGTCTCTGGACTCGGGTCCCAGGGCGGGACCTGGAGCTCGGGGGGGCGGGGGGGGGGGTTTGCAGGGGACGTGAGCTTGGCAGCCGGGCCGACACAGAGCAGGGAACTCCGTCTGGGGGTCCAGGGAGGCAAGATGCTTGGAGGCAGCCCGGCCGGTGTGAGCCTCAGCCTATGACCTGGGAGGTCAGGGTTCGATTCCCCGTCAGGGCACAGGCCCGGGTTGGGGGCCCCATCCCCAGTGGGGGGCGTGCAGGAGGCAGCCCATCAGTGATTCTCTCTCACCATGGATGTTTCTCTCTCCCTCTCTCTCTCTCTCTCTCTCTCTCCCTCCCTCTCCCTCCCCCTCTGACATCGATACAAATATCTCTACTTTAAATGCTTGGAGGCAGGAAAAGGGGAAACCCACCCACAAAGAGACGGGGGTGAGAGGAGACTATAGGGGGCCTGAACCCCGGGGCCCCCGTGAGGGCCGAGACCGGGCCGGGGGAGCAGAGGGGGGACGGGGGACACCCCGGGGAGCCTCGGGGCTGGTGAAACCGGCTGCATGCCTCTTTAAGTGACCACTTCCTCCTCCCGCCCTGGGCCCGAGCCACTGCCCCCTTCCGCTCTCTCTGCAGCCTCCCTGCTGCGTGCTGCCTCTGGGAACAGGCCTCTGTGGTGTGTGTGCATGTGTGTGTGCATGTGTGCACGCGTGTGGTGTGTACAAGTGTGTATGCATGTGTGTGTGCGTGTGCACGTGTGTGCATGTGGGGGCATGTGTGTACGTGTGTGTTATGAACATGTGTGTATGTGTATGCATGTGTGTCTGTGCATGTGTGCACACGGGGGCATGTGTGTGCCTGTGTATGTGTGCATGTGTGTGCATGCGTGTGTGTGCGCGTGGGGGGGCGTGTGTGTGTGTGTGCATGGGGGTATGGGGCCATGTGTGTGCAGGGGGAGGGCTGTGGCTCCCGCCTGGGCGTGTGGGCAGACCCGCTGGCCGCAGGGAGGGAAGGGGAAGGAGCTCGGGGACCGTGCACCTTCCCCATCCTGCAGCCACAGGCAGGGGCTGAGGGCTCGGGGGCGGGTCCATCCCCAGCTCGTCCGGGACACCCGCCTTTTCTGTGGCCCCGGGCCGGACCGCAGAGGGAAACGCTGGCCTCAGGCAATGCCTGGGGGCCCCGATCCAGCCGGGCGGAGGGCCAGGAGTCAGACTGCTGGGGAGGGAAGGACTGGGGCCTCTCGGCCCAAAGACAAGCCAGGGCAGAGCAGCCTGCGCTCAGGAGGTGCCTCCCCGGGCAGGCGTTCCCTGTATTTTACGAATAAACTCATCTCGCCCTCGCTGGTGTGGCTCGGTGGACAGGGCGTCGGCCTGCAGACTGAAGGGTCCCGAGTTCGATTCCCGTCAAGGGCACATGCCTGGCTGGCGGGCACATCCCCAGTAGGAGGAATACAGGAGGCAGCCAGTTCCTGATTCTCTCCCTCACTGATGTTTTTCTCTCTCTCCTCTCCCGTTCGTCTCTGGAATATAAATATATTTAAAAATAAATAAATAAACTCTCCTAACCGGTGCGGCTCAGTGGATAGAGCGTCGGCCTGCGGACGGAAGGGTCCCGGGTTCGATTCTAGTCAAGGGCATGGACCTTGGTTGGGGGCACATCCCCAGTGGGGGGTGTGCAGGAGGCAGCTGACGGATGTTTCTCTCTCATCGATGTTCCTAACTCTCTCTCCCTCTCCCTCCCTCTCTGTAAAAAAAAGAGAAAAAATCAATAATATATATATATATTTAAAATATATTTTATTGATTTTGTACAGAGAGGAAGGGAGAGAGATAGAGAGCCAGAAACATCGATGAGAGAGAGTCATCCACCAGCTGCCTCTTGCACACCCCCTACTGGGGATGTGCCCGCAACCAAGGTACATGCCCTTGACCGGAATCGAACCCGGGACCTTTCAGTCCCCAAGCCGACGCTCTATCTATTGAGCCAAACCGGTCCCGGCAAAATATATATATTTTTTTTAAAAAATAATTTTTAAACACTCATCTCCTAGTTTGCAAAGTAAGAGGCGGGAGCAGGGCTGCCACCTGCTGGTGCAGTCGTGAATGACAGCCTCCGGGCGGGAATCCCAGATGGGAAGGCGTTACCGGTGCAGAGGGGCGGGTCATGCGGGGGCAGCGGTAGGGGCAGTGGTGGTGGGGGGGGGGATCAGGCATCTGACGGGCAGCGGCGCCCCAGGAATCGGCTGCTGGAAATCGCCCCAAACTTAGCAGCTGAACGCGACCACAGCCCCGCCTGCTGCTCCGCCTGGCGCCGGGTTTGCTCAGCTCAGCGGACGGGACTCGGCACCGGTGTGTCCGGATGGCGGGCCCCTCCGCCGCCGGGTGTTCGCGGGGGGCGGGTTACCCTGCCTGCGGCCTCCTCCCCGGGGCCTCGGGGCGCCCGATGTTCGCTCAGATGGTTCTGGGCGTTTCCGTGCAGGTGTGCTGGGGGTAAGGTTAACCTGGAGCCAAAACCGGTGTGGCTCCGTGGATAGCGCGCCGGCCTGCGGACGGAAGGGTCCCGGGTTCGATTCCGGTCAAGGGCATGGACCTCGGTTGCGGGCACATCCCCGGTGGGAGGGGGGGGGTGCGCAGGAGGCAGCTGATGGATGTTTCTCTCTCATCGATGTTTCTAGCTCTCTCTCCCTTTCCCTTCCTTTCTGAAAAAAATCAATTAAAAAAATATATATATATTTAAAAGGTGCTCCAGGCTCCACAGGAGGGGCATCTGAGCTGGGGCAGTTCATCCCTCCCAAAGGCTTGGGCGGTTTTCCCAGCCCTCCTTCCCCTGGGGCTGCAGAGAGCAGAGCGCCCGCCAGGGGTCAGCAGTGCGCCGCGCCCGGCCCCGCGCGCGGTCCCCAGGCCCCGCCCCCGGGCTGACCCTGAGCCGAGGCTCCTCGTTAGGAGCCGGGAGGAGCGAGGAGGAGCGGGAGGAGCGGGAGGAGCGGGGAGGAGCAGGGGGGAGCGGGGAGGAGCAGGGGGGAGCGGGGAGGAGCGGGAGGAGCGGGGGGGAGCGGGGAGGAGCAGGGGGGAGCGAGGAGGAGCGGGGGGGGGGGGAGCGGGGAGGAGCGGGGAGCGGGGGGGGGGGGGAGCGGGGAGGAGCAGGGGGGAGCGGGGAGGAGCGGGGGGGAGCGGGGAGGAGCGGGGAGGAGCAGGGGGGAGCGAGGAGGAGCGGGGAGGAGCAGGGGGGAGCGGGGAGGAGCAGGGGGGAGCGGGGAGGAGCGGGGAGGAGCGGGAGGAGCGGGGAGGAGCCGGAGGTCCTCCCTGAGCGAGGAGGGAGGCTGGGGGAAGGCCGAGACGCGTGGGCGTGGGTGCGACCCAAGTCCCACCTGGGTCTGGCCGGGGAGGGTGGGTGCACCGTGCAGGCCTGGGGGTCAGAGGGCATCTCCCAGCCCTGGGCCTGGTCTCCCCCTCCTAGGACAGCTACAGGGGGTGGGTCCCCCATTCCAGAGGCCTGCTGCTGCTCTCCTTGCTTCTCTGCCCCCCTCCCCTCCTCCCCAGGGGATGGTGGAGCGACCAGAGAACCGTCCACCCGGAGCCCGGAAGGTGGGTCCAGCCTGCAGCGGAGGCTCAGGCCGCCGCCTCCAGGCAGCCCTCCAGGCTGTGATGGGCACAGGCCAGCCCTCCCCACCTGGCTCTGGGAAGGAGGACCCGGGCCAAGCGGGCCAAGCGGGGCCTGCCTTCCCCCCGGGAGCGGTCACAACAGCTGATCCAGGCAGCCGGTGGGGGCCCCGCGGGGCAGCTGCCGCCCGGGCGGGCACGTGGGGGGACACGGCCGCCGGCAGCCGGCCCGTCCGTCACCGCACACCCCGGCCGGGGTGAGGTGTGTGGAGGGGGCAGAGGGGGACGGAGCCCTCCCCACGGCCCATGGGGCGGCCGGAGCCCCCTCTTCCCCGGCGTTAAGGGCACACGCCCTGGGGTCGCGGGCTCCATCCACGGGGGGAGGGGGGGCGTGCAGGAGGCAGCCAAACGCTGATCCTCATCCTGGATGCTTCTCTCTCTCTCTCTCTCCCTCTCCCTTCCTCTCTGAAAGCAATTAAAAACATATGCATAGCCCCGACCGGCTTGGCTCAGCGGATAGAGCGCCGGCCTGCGGACTGGAAGGGTCCCGGGTTCGATTCCGGTCAGGGGCATGGACCTTGGCTGCAGGCACATCCCCATGGGGGGGGGTGGGGGGGTGCAGGGGGCAGCGGATGGATGTTTCTCTCTCGTCGATGTTTCTAGCTCTCTGTCCCTCTCCCTTCCTCTCTGTGTAAAAAAATAAAATCAAATAAATAAATAAAAAAAAGAGGAATTTAAAAGGAAATCTTGGCTCCATCGATCCCCAAAGGCCTCGATGTCTCCGCCTGTAAGTGGTCTCTGAATATATTTATTTATATTCTTTAGGGCTGCCGCCAGGACACAGGGGGTTAACTCACTGGCCGGTGCGACCACGGTTCTCTCTCTTCCCTCTCTCTGCTTCCTAAAGGGGCCAGCCAGCCGGCCTGCCCGTCCCGCCGGCCCCCTCCCCGCCCCCCAGCCCCCCCCCCCCCCCCCCCCGCCACCCCCTCCCCGCCCCCCAGCCCCCCCCCTGCCCGTCCCGCCGGCCCCCTCCCCGCCCCCCAGCCCCCCCCCCCCCCCAGCCCCCGCCGCCCCCTCCCCGCCCCCCAGCCCCACCCCGGCCCCCGCCAGCCCCCTCCCCGCCCCCCAGCCCCCCCCCCCCCCCCCCCGAAGCAGGCACGGCTCTCAGAGCCATCTTTGGAAAAGCTCTGCTGGCTCCTGGCTCGCCTCCTTCTGGTAACGGAGGGCGGGAGGGAGGAACCAGCTCCCGATAAGGCAAGGCCGGCTCTCTCCCTCTCTCTCTCTCCTCTCCCTCTCTCTCTCTCTCTCTCTCTCTCTCTCTCTCTCTCTCTCTCTCTCTCTCTCGTAAAACACGACCGCACCAGCCCGCAGACTTCCTCTCCGCTCCCCGCAAACCCCAGCAGTCAGCAGGCGCGGCCCTCCTTGGGGGGGTGGGGCGGGGGGCCGGGGCCAGTCCGGGGCCAGAGCGGCCTGGAGGGGGACCCAGCGTTCCCCGGGCCCCACGCTGTCCCCCCGCCACGTGGCCCCTTCCTGGGTAAGGAATCGAGTGAGAAAGGACAAAGGTGAGCCCTGGCCGGTGCGGCTCAGTGGACAGAGCGTCGGCCGGCGCCTGAAGGGGGTCCCCCGGTTTGATTCCCGGTCAGGGCACGTGCCCGGGGTTGCGGGTTCGATCCCCAGCAGGGGGTGGGCAGCCAGCCCATCAATGGTTCTCTCTCTCTCTCTCTCTCTCTCTCTCTCGCCGATGATTCCGACTCCCCCTTCCACTCTTGAAATCAATAATAATAATAATTTTAAAAAATGTTTAAAATAAGCAAGGAAGGCCCTGACCGGTGCGGCTCCGTGGACAGAGCGTCGGCCTGCGGACTGAAGGGTCCCGGGTTCGATCCCGGTCCGGGGCATGGACCTTGGTGGCGGGCACATCCCCAATGGGGGGGGGGCGCGGTGTGCAGGAGGCAGCTGACGGATGTTTCTCTCTCATGGATGCTTCTAACTCTCTCTCCCTCTCCCTTCCTCTCTGTAAAAAAAAAAAAAAAAAATCAATAAAATATATTTTAAAAAATAAAATAAAATAAACAAGGAAGGGAGGGCAGGGTCCGTGTGGGCGGCGGGCGCTCCACCTCCCAGCTGTGGGTTTGCACGCACCGAGGCCCCTAGCCAGAGAGCCCGCGCCCAGGGTGGGGAGGACGGGGTGGCCGCTGCCCCGCCTGGCACAAACCTCTGACCTCACGGAGCGCTCCCCGGCCTGGCCGGGCGGTGCCCGCGGTCCCCTGGGCACCCACACCCCGTCCGCCGAGGAGCACGGGGAGGTGACGCGCTGCGGGAGCGTGGATGCCCGGTGAATTTCCGCACCCTCAGACTCCGCCTCCACAGCGCTGGGCGTTGTAAGCGCTCAGGGAAGGGAGGAGGCTAAGAGCTGCCAGAGCCTGGGACCCGCCCCCGCCGGGGTCCCCAGAGGGATCCCCAAAGTCCAGCCAGAGCCCCCCCCGCCTCCCCATGTGGAGCCCAGGCAAGTCAGAAGCTCACCTCCAGCCAGGCCTGCCTGAGTGGCTGATGTGTTCTTTGTTGTTGTTCTTCAAAATATATTCGTATTGATTTCCTGTGGAGGGAGGGAGAGAGAGAGAGAGAGAGAGAGAGAGAGAGAACATCCAGGATGAGAGGGAATCATGGACCGGCTGCCTCCTGCACGGCCCTCCCTGGGGGATGGAGCCCGCACCCCCGGGCCTGTGCCCCCCCTGGGAATCGATGGGTGACCTCCTGGTTCACAGGTCGATGCTCGACCTCTGAGCCACGCCCGCCGGCCGGCCGGGCACGGGGTGATGTTTTAAAACTCATTGGCCAGGCCCCCAGCGGTGCGGCTCCGCGGCTAGAGCGTCGGCCTGCGGACTCAAGGGTCCCGGGTTCAATTCCGGTCAAGGGCATGCACCTTGGTGGCGGGCACATTCCCAGTGGGGGGCGTGCAGGAGGCCGCCGATGGATGTTTCTCTCTCTCGTCGACGTTTCTAGCTCTCTCTCCCTCTCCCTTCCTCTCTGTAGAAAATCAATAGAATATATTTTAGAAATAAATAAATAAAACAAACTCCCTGGCCACGCTGGCTCCCTTTCATCCTCTGCTTCCCCATCTGCTGCCCCCGCTGGGGACTGGCCCCGGGCCCCGGGGGGGGGAGGGGAGGAGGGGAGCAGGGGGGCTGCTGGGTGTTCAGGGGTCTCCGCGGCGAGGTCAGCAGGGCCTGGAGCTGGGGTTCGGGGTGGGGCCGTGGTGAGCGGCCAGGGTCCCCTCCCCTCCCCGACACCCGCCCTCCCCTCTGCCCCCTCCCCCCTCCCCCCTGCTCTCCCCGCGCCAGGCCCTGGCTCCTCTCTGCCTCTTATCTCCAGTCGTTTTCAGGAAAATCCATTTGCTTGATTCAGAGCCCTGAGTCATCGCTCCGGGGTTTGCAGGAAAAGCCGCCGCTGGGCTCACAAAGGAGGTGCTTGGCCCGGCTCCGGGCCGGGCAGGGGGCCCCCCCCCCGGCCTCTCTGCTGCTGGGGCCGGTGCACCCCGTCTCCGGGGCCTGCACCCCTCTGTCCACCCGCACCCCACTCCCCACCGGCTTCACCCCCGCCCCCACCCTGCCCACAGGGCTCCGCCTGGGGGCCCCTGGGCCTGGGCCCTCCCTCCCGTGGGGGGCGGGAGGGCATCGTCCCCTCATTCCCGGTGTGTGGGGGGGACCCTGGGTCCACAGTCACCGTGACCTGGCCGACTGCATGTGGGGGGCTCAGGCAGGACTCAGGGGGGCTCCCCCACTGCGCCCCCCACGGCCAGTCCTGCAGGCCTTCGTTTCCCCTGTCAGCGCCCCCCACCTCCAACCCCCGCCCCCCCAACGTGAGCCAGCCGCCAGGTGGTCAGGGGGGACACTCTGCGGTCCCTCTCCGCCTGGCGATCCGGGGAGGCCCCCCCCACCCGGTACCCCCTCTTCACACACCCCCAGCACACACAGGGTTCTCTAAGGGGTGGGGGGGCGCAGGCTCAGGACATGGGGAGCATTTTACTGAGCGCGCTTCTGGGGGCTCCGATCTGCTGGGACGGGGGTCCCCGGCTCGGAGAGGGGTCCCCCAGGCTCGAAGAGGGGTCCCCCCGGCTCGGAGAGGGGGTCCCCCGGCTCGGAGGGGGGTCCCCCGGCTCGGAGAGGGGTCCCCGGCTCGGAGAGGGGTCCCCCCGGCTCGGAGAGGGGTCCCCGGCTCGGAGACGGGCGCCCGGAGCAGGGGGCGGGCCCGCAGCCCGTCCTCCGGCCCCGTCGCCCCTGAGAGCCGGGCAGGAAGGGCTCATTGTGGTGGGGCTTCCGCTGCGCCCCCCGCGGCCGCCTCCGCCCGGAGGGGGGGGGAGGATGGGGGTAGGATGGGGGAGCCGGGGGGATGGGGGGAGGAGGGGAGGATGGGGCGGACCCCGGGGGGATGGGGGGGATGGGGGGGATGGGGGGAGGATGGGGGGAGCCGGGGGGGGGAATGGGGGGAGGGGGGAGGGGGGGAGCCGGGGGGATGGGGGGGAGCCGGGGGCGGGAAGCGCCGGCGGAAAGGGGGGGCCGGGAGGCCGGGGAGGCTTCGGGGGACCCCTCTGCTCGGACCCGGGCCTCCGGGGGGCGGGGAGGGGGAGGGGAGGGCGGGGCGGGGCGGGGGCGGCGCGCGCCGGGCAGCGGGTCACAGGCTCCGCCCGCCCCGGGCCGCACTTTGTTCCGGACGCGCCGCCTCCGCCGTGTGGCCGCCCCGGAGCGAGGCCGGAGCCGGGAACTTTCTCCGGGAACCGGGGGACCGGGGGGACCGGGGGGATCGGGGGATCGGGGAGCCCGGAACCGGGGCCGGGCCGGCGCTGCCCGGGATGCGCCCCCGCCGCACGGACTCCGGGACCCGAGCGCGCGCGCCGGTGAGTAGCCCGCGCCGGGGGGCGGGGAACCGGGGGGCGGGGAACCGGGGGCCCGGGGGGCCGGGGGGCGGGGAACCGGGGGACCGGGGGGCGGGGAACCGGGGGACCGGGGGGGCCGTGGGGCCGGGGGCGGGGATCCGGGGGACCGGGGGACCAGGGGGCCGGGGGCCGGGTGGCCGTGAACCGGGGGGCCGGGGGTTCGGGGTCCCGGTGGCCGGGGAATCGGGGGTCCGGGGGGTCGGGGCTCCCCGGCGAATCTGGGGGTCCGGGCCAGTCCCGGGCTTCGCTGGGATCGGTCCCCGAAGGGGAAGTTGGGTCCCGGGGTCCCATCCGGGCCGGACCCCCCGGAGGAGCCGGCTCCCGCCCCGGAGCCTCAGTTTCCCTCCCGGGGTCCCGGAAAGCGCCTGGAGACCCCGCCGTCAGGGGCGCCCGGAACCGAACCGAACCGAACCGGGTCGGGGGACCCGTGCCCGGAGCCCCCTCCCCACCCCCCGCGGCTCCTCGGCGCGTCCGGAGCGCGATCGGGGGGCGGCCCGGAGGAGGCGGGAGGGGCTCCCGGGGGCGGGGCGCCGGGGTCCGGGCCTCGCGGCCCCTCCGTCCCCAGGGCGGCCGGACCCGGCCCCGGGGCTGCGGGCGCGGAGGGGGGTCGGGGCCCCGCTGTCCGGGGCGCTGGCCCCGCAGGGAGGGCGCCCCGTCCCCCCCGGACCCCGGACCCCGGCCCCGCGCGGGGAGGTGGCCGCTGCGTCCCCGGGACCCTGTCCGGGCGGCTCCGGGGAAGCGCGCCGCCCGCGCCGCTTCCTGTTCCAGCCCCGGAGCCGGAGCCATTGGCCCGTTCAAACCTCAGACCTCAGATCCGGGCGGGTCCGTCCCCATCCGAGGCCCGGAGGCCCCGGGAGGCCTGCGTGTTCCTCTCGCGGCTGCGCGATCCCGTTACATGGGGTCCCGTTACATGGGGGCCCGTTACACGGGGTCCGTTACATGGGGTCCGTTACATGGGGTCCCCCCTCCTCCCCCCAACTCACAGGGGCGCGGGGGGTCACACCAAGAGGGCGCAGGAGTGTTTGTTTTGTTGTTAAACATCACTGAGGGGGCGAGGGAGGAGGAGGAGAGAAAGAGAGAGAGAGAGAGAGAGAGGAACATCGATGTGAGAGAGACGCATGTGTTGGCTGCCTGTCCGGGACCAGGATCGTCCGGGAGGGAGGAGGTGCCACCGAGGCCCCAGCCCCCCGCTGGGAACGGAATCCGGGACCCGCGGTCCATGGGCGGATGCTCTATCCACCGGGCCACACCGCCAGGGCTGCCCGCAGCTCTTTATGGGGGACTTGGGATTCGGGGGGTGGAGGGGAGGCCTGGGCTGGGACGTGGGGGTTCCCTTCGCCTCCCCCTCAGAGCGGCTCCTCTCCCGGTTCTGGGGGAAGTTTTCTCTCCGCGTGTAATTGCGTGTCTGTTGCCAAGAAGGTCTCGCCACGCCTGCCTCTGCTTTCACTTCTGTAAAACGGGGCTGCAGGGAGGGGCCCTGGCTGGGGGCCCGCAGCTCCAGGGAGCAGCCCCCGCCGGGAGCACCCTGGGGCCAGGGTTCACGTTCGGCCTCTTTGAGACAGACATTATATTAGCCCAGGCCCGTGTGGCTCAGCGGACAGAGCGCCGGCCTGCGGACCGAAGGGTCCCGGGTTCGATTCCAGTCGGGGGGTATGGACCTTGGTGGCGGGCACATCCCCGGTGGGGGGTGTGCAGGAAGCAGCTGATGGATGTTTCTCTCTCATCGATGTTTCTAGCTCTCTCTCCCTCTCCCTTCCTCTCTGTAAAAAAATTAATAAAACATATTAATAAAATATATTAATAAAATATATTAATATATGTATATATTTTAGGGGCTCTAACCGGTTTCCCCTTGCCCCTTCCGGACGCTTCCTTCTCCTTTCAACGTTCTTCGGCCCGGGACCCGCCAACGTGACTTTTCAAAGAGCTCAGGGCCCCTCCAGCCGGCGCGGCTCCGTGGCTGAGCGTCAGCCTAGGAACCAGGAGGTCAGGGTTCGATTCCCGGTCAGGGCACAGGCCCGGGTGGCGGGCTCCATCCCCAGTGGGGGGCGTGCAGGAGGCAGCCGGTCCAGGGTTCTCTCTCATCATGGATGTATCTCTCTCCCTCTCTCTCTCCCTCTCTCTCTCTCTGTCTCTCTCTCCCTTCCTCTCTGGAGTCAATAAAAAAATATGGAGCCGAAACTGGTTTGGCTCAGTGGATAGAGCGTCGGTTTGTGAACTGAAGGGTCCCGGGTTCGATTCCGGTCAAGGGAATGTACCTTGGTTGCGGGCACATCCCCGGTAGGGACTGTGCAGGAGGCAGCTGGTCGATGTTTCTCTCTCATCGATGTTTCTAGCTCTCTCTCCCTCTCCCTTCCTCTCTGTGAAAGATCAATAAAATATATTAATATATATATATATATTTTAGGGGCTCTAACCGGTTTGGCCCAGTGCCTAGAGCATCGGCCTGCAGACTCAAGGGTCCCGGGTTCGATTCCGGTCAAGGGCACGTGCCTTGGTTGCGGGCACATCCCCAGTGGGGGGCGTGCAGGAGGCAGCTGATGGATGTTTCTCTCTCATCGATGTTTCTGACTCTCTGTCCCTCTCCCTTCCTCCCTATAAAAAAACAAAAACACAATCACATATAAATATATTTTTTAAAAAGTCCTTTTGCGTTCTTAAAGGGTTTGGCCTTCAGAAACGCTGGAATGTCCGAGTCCAGAGACGGCTCCCCCTCCCACTGCGCTGCCCGGGTCCCCTCGTGGAGGGACGGAGGGACGGAGGGACGGAGAGATGGAGGGGCTCGGATCCGGGCAGCTGGGCCTCCCGCCCGCCCTCTTGGCACCGAGTGCCCGCGCCCGGCCTGTCCAGAGGTGACGTGTCCGCTGGCAGGAGGGGCTGAGGAGGGCCGTCGGGCGACGGGACCGGCCCCCCCGCCCGGCCTGGGACCGCGGGGGACTGGGAAATGTGGCAATCCTAGGCCGCCCTGCCTTCCCGGCCCCTCGTCCCAAAACCATAATTAAAAACACTTTCATTTCTTTTTTCTTTTTTTTTTTTTTTTATTGATTTCGGAGAGGACGGGAGAGGGAGAGGGAGGAAGGGAGGGAGGCAGCAGTGATGAGAATCAGCTGCCTCCTGCCCAACCCCGCTCTGGGGATGGAGCCCGCCACGCGGGCCTGTGCCCCGACCGGGAGTCGAACCCTGACCTGCTGGTTCACAGGTCGACGCTCGGCCACCGAGCCAGGCCGGCCCGGCTAGAGCACTTTTAGCCTCTCCTTCCCCTTAGAAACCCCCACCGAGGGTTCGGGAACCGCCCTCTTTCGTAAACAGCCTCGGGGTTCGAATCCAGTCGCCCCGCCTCCGGGGGCGCTGACTCAGGCCGGTTCCTCCCCTGGAGGGGCCCCGGGGTTTGGCGCGTCAGCTCCTGTGACCCTGGGGGCCGGCCGGCGGGCGGGCGGGCTGAGAGGCAGGTTTCTGTGTGCAGCCACACACTGTCCCCACCCCTCTGCTCTGCTTAATTCAAAATATATATATATATATATATACATTTTATTGATTTTTTACAGAGAGGAAGGGAGAGGGAGAGAGAGTCAGAAACGTCGATGAGAGAGAATCATCCATCAGCCGCCTCCTGCACGCCCCCCACTGGGGATGTGCCCGCCGCCGAGGTCCATGCCCTTGACCGGAATCGAACCCGGGACCCTTCATTCTGTCCGCAGGCCAACGCTCTATCCACGGAGCCAAACAGATCGAGGCTGTTTTTATTGATTTCAGAGAGGAAGGGAGAAGGAGAGCGGGAGAGAGAGAGGAACATCCATGATGAGAGAGGATCATGGATCGGCCGCCTCCTGCACGCCCCACCCTGGGGATGGAGCCCGCCCCCCGGGGATGTGTGCCCTGACCGGGAATCGAACCCTGACCTCCCGGCTCCCGGCAGAGGTCAGCGGGGCCGGGCCTGTGTCCGCTGGCCGCCCACCGGGCGCTGGCCGGGCCGCGGCTCCCGTGTGCACACCTCCGGGGGCGGCCAGGCCTCTCTCCCCCCACAGGGCCGGTTTGCCGGGGCCACGTCGCACCCTGAGCCGCCGCCCGCTCCCTCCCGCCCGCCCGCCTGAGTCCGAGAGGCCGGGAGGCGGCTGGGAGGCCCGGGGTGACCGGGGGCCGGCGGCTGCGGAAGGGGGCGGGCAGGCCGGCCGCCGAGCTGGCCGCGGCCACAGGGACACTCCCGGGCCCGTCCGGCGGTCCGCCCAGACAAAGGCCTCTGTGTCCGGGAGGGAAGGCCGGGCCGGCCAGACGCCTGGGGGCCGGCGAGCTGATAGGGCGGGAGGGGCCGCCCCGGGCAGAGCGGCGCCCGCAGGCCCACGCCGTCGGGCTGGCCTCGGGGCGGGTGAGCGGGCGGGCGAGCGGGGCCTGGCACCCGGGGGTCGGGCTCCGGAGAAACTTGCTCGTCGGCTCCTGGGGGGATTGGGGCAGCGGGGGGAGTGGGGAGAGGGATGGGTTTGTCCCTGAGCTGACCGACGGCAGGGAGAATGCCCGGTCCCTCCTCTCACCGGGAGTCCCTCGGCCGGCATCGCCCGGCTCGCCTCCCGGGCCCTCCGGGGGGTCAGCCTGGCTTGGGAGGCCGCCGGAGCCTCAGTCTCCCCACCTGTGAAATGGGCACAAGGGTGCCCACGCCACCGTCGCGTGAGGGGCACCGTGTGTGTGCGCGCGCATGTGTATGTGTGTGCGCCTATGTGTGCATGCGTGTGTGCATGTGAGTGTGCGTGCGTGTGCGTGTGAGAGCGTGTGTGTATATTTGTGTGTGTGCATGTGTGTGCGAGTGTGTGAATGTGTGTGTGTGAGTGTGTGTGTGAGTGTGCGCATGTATGTGCATGTGTGTGCGTATGTAGTGTGTGTGTGGTGTGTGTGCATGTGTATGTGCGTGTGTGTGTATGTGGTGTGTATGTGTGTGCGTGTGTGTCTGTGTGTGTGAGTGTGAGTGTGTGTCTATCTCCGTGTGTGCGTGTGTGCGTGTATGTGCGTGTGTGTGTGTCCCAAACACGGGGCTCAGAGCTGACGCTCACGGTCACCCTCACCCCGGCCTGGCGTCCCGGCTCTCGCTGCACGCGTTCCTCTGGGGGTTCAGGCAGGCTGGGCGCAGGGACGGGACAGACAGGGTGTCGCCAACATTCACGCCCCACCCCCCCGCCCCCCCCGCAGGCCCCGGGAGGGGGCGGGGCAGCGGGCGGCCCGGGTTCTGTTTTTTGGCAAACCCGGCTCGGTGCCCGGCCCAGCGGCCTCCGGGACCGGGGGCCGGGAGCCGGGCCGCAGATGTGGCCGCGGCAAAGCATCCTGGGAAGGTGGGGTGTGAGCGATGAGCTCAGCCGGGGGGCCGAGGTGCAGGCCTGGGGGTGGGGGTGTGGGGGGGTGGCGTCTCCATGGCAGTGGGTCCCCGCGGAGGGCGGCCCGCCCGCACACCCGGCGTCTCGGCCGGGAAGAGCCGCGCTCAGTGGCCCATGGCCTGAGTCGCCCGCTGTTTGCCGCCATCTGCCTCCTGCAGGCCCGCTGTTTGCCGCCATCTGCCTCCTGCAGGGCCAGGCCAGCACTGCGCGGAGCCCGAGGGGCCCCGGGAGAGAGGCCCTGGGAGGTCAAGTCCATCTCTTTGTTTAAAAAAAAAAAACCTATAAAAAACCCATATATATATAAATAAACTAGAGGCCCAGTGGACATTTGTGCACAGGGGGAGGGGTCTCAGCCCGAGGGGTCCTTAGCACCGCCATGGAGGCAGGAGAGGCTGCCGCAGCCCTCGCCAGCCACCAGTCTGCTTCTGGTTAAGCATCTGCCCCCTGGTGGTCAGTGCGTGTCATAGCAATCGGTCGGTCTGATGTTAGGCCAATTTGCATATTAGCCTTTTTTTATATTGGAGGTATATAAATAAATGTGTGTGTGTGTGTGTGTGTGTGTGTGTAGGTAGATATATACCGTGTTTCCCCCAAAATAAGACATCCCCCGAAAATAAGACCTAGCGCAACTTTGGGAGAAAAAATTAATATAAGACACTGTCTTATTTTCGGGGAAACGGGGTAGATATAGACATAGATATAGATAGATTCCAGAGAGGAAAAGATGGAGAAACATCGATGATGAGAGAGGCCCTAGCTCTTTAGCTCCGCGGATAGAGCATCAGCCTGTGGGCTGAAGGGCCCCGGGTTCGATTCCCGGTCAGGGCACAGGCCCGGGGTGTGGGCTCCGTCCCCCGTGTGGGGCGTGCGGGCGGCAGCCGTGCGTGACTCTCTCTCCTCGTGGGTGCTCCTCTCTCTCCTTCCTCTGAAGTCACGTCCGGGGCATCCCCACCCCCGGGCAGCCCCGGGCACCGACCTCCGACCTCTGTGAGGCCTGGGGGGCGGGGCCGGGCTGGCGCTCTGAATAGCCCTCCGGTCACAGGCCCCGTCCGGTCCAGGAAGCCGGGGCCGCGGGAGGAAAAAGGTGTTTCCGAACGTGAGGCCAAGGCGGGGGCGGGGAGAGGGGAGCGGGGGGCGGGGCCGGGCGGCTGGCCGCGGGGGCAGGGGTCACCGGGCCTGGCTCTGCCCGGGGCCGGCCGTTCAAGAGCCGGTGAGAGCCCGGCCGGCCTGGCTCCGCGGCGGAGCGTCGACCCGTGAACCAGGAGGTCAGGGTTCGATTCCCGGTCAGGGCACAGGCCCGGGTGGCGGGCTCCGTCCCCTGTGGGGGGCGTGTGGGAGGCAGCCGGTCCGCGATTCTCTCTCCTCATGGGTGTTTCTCTCTCTCTCCCTCTCCCTTCCTCTCTGAAAGCAATAAGATGTATATTTTTTTAACATCTTATTTTATTTTTATTTATTTATTTATTTATTTATAATATATTTCATTGATTTTTTTTGCCCCCCTCCCTCCCTCCCATACATCCCCTCCCTCCCCAGAGTTTTGTGTCCATTGGTTGTACTTATCTGCATGCATACAAGTCCTTCGGTGGATCTGTTATCTCCCCCAGATCTCCCTCCCCTCCCTGCTGTGATTTGACAGTCTGCTTGTTGCTTTACTGTCTCTCTATCTATCTTTTGGTTCGTCAGTTTATAGTGTCCTTTATTATCCATAAATGAGGGAGGTAGCAGTATGTTTTTTTTAAATCTGCGAGAACAGCCTGTGCAAAGGAACCAGCAGGGGGCGTGCAGGAGGCAGCCGATCCCTGATTCTCTCTCATCACAGATGTCTCTGTTCTCTCTCCCTCTCCCTTCCTCTCTGAAAGCAATCAGAAATAATATCTATATATTTTTTTAAATCTGCGAGAACAGCTGTGAAGAAGATTCAGGAGAGGGCTGGGCGGCGGGGAGACCGGGTCCAGAGAGAGAGAGAGAGAGAGAGCGAGCCCAGCTGGCACTGGGTGCCCGGGCGCGAACCCTCCTCAGCGACAGCCCCGCCCGCTGTAGGCTCAGCCCTGGGGCTGGGGGCCGAGGGCCCCGGGGCCGAGCAGAGCCGGCTCTGAGGGCGAGGAGAGGAGAGCCCGAGGCAGGGCTGCGCCTGTGCGGAGGGAGCAGCTGGCCTGAGCCTCGGTTTCCTCACCTGTAAAATGGGTACAAAAAAATTCATATATTTTTTTAAATTGACGATAGCGAGAACAGAGGAGAGGCCGGCCCCAGGGCACTGACCCCCAAGCCCCGAGTTCCCAGAACACGGCTGCAGAGAGAGCGTGTGCAAGCGCACGTGTGCGCACGTGTGTGCTTGTGTGCGCACGTGTGTTGCTTGTGTGCCCGTGGCTGACACCGCGCTCTGTCCATCTAGGAGCCCGGGGGGCCCGGGTGGTGCTGGTGGGGACCGGGGCCGCGGCCTGCGGGGCCCAGCAAAGGCGGGAGGAGGGAGCCCCCCGCTGGTCCCCCTTTGTCTGCACCGCATGCGCTTCCCGTCGCCGCCACCAGAGGGAGCAATTGCCCAGCGAAAGCCAGCGGTCCCCACCCTCTGGGCATCTTCCCGCTGGAAGCGGCCTGTGCGTGGTCCGTCCTCCTCCTCCGGGGGGACCTGCGTCCGGGGGCCTCTCGCTGGCCGGGCGGGTGGGGGCGGTGGGGTCCGTGAGCAGGTTGTGGGCGCAGAGAGGGCTGGACCAGGGTTCCCGGCTCTGCGTTTGCTCCCGGTTTGCTGGGAGTGTCAAATATCCTTACTCTGGCCCCGACCGGTGTGGCTCAGCGGATAGAGCGCCCGGCCTGCAGACTGCAGGGTCCCGGGTTCAATTCCGGTCAAGGGCATGTGCCTTGGTTGTAGGCACATCCCCAGTGGGGAGTGTGCAGGAGGTAGCTGATGGGTGTTTCTCTCTCATCGATGTTTCTAGCTCTATCCCTTTCCCTTCCTCTCTGTGAAAAATCAATAAAATATATTTTTTTAAAAAGAAAAAAGAGCCGAGACTGGTTTGGCTCAATGGATAGAGCGTCGGCTTGGGGACTCAAGGGTCCTGGGTTCGATTCCGGTCAAGGGCATGGACCTTGGTTGCGGGCATATCCCCAGTAGGGGGTGTGCAAGAGGCAGCTGATCGATGACTCTCTCTCATCGATGTTTCTAACTCTCTCTCCCTCTCCCTTCCTCTCTGTACAAAATCAATAAAATATATTTAAAAAAAGGAAAAAAAAGAAAAAAGAAACATTGATGAGAGAGAAACATCCATCAGCCGCCTCCTGCACAACCCCCACCGGGGATGTGCCCGCAACCAAGGTCCATGCCCTTGACCGGGAATCGAACCCGGGACCCTTCAGTCCGCGGGACGACGCTCTATCCACTGAGCCGCACCGTTTTTGGCCAAACGTGTGCTTCTTAAAAGGTTACGTATGCGGGTGACTGGCAGGCAGCCCGAGTGCCACGGCCGACCGGCTCCTCGGTGAGCACCGGCCCCTACGCCTAAGGCCGGGCTCTGGGGCCGCCGTCCGGGGAGACGCGGACCCTGACCCTGGCAGCTCCCCTCGGGCCCGGAGACACAGTCTCCCTTGTGCCCCGCGAGGCGGCTGCCAGCGGCGGGCACGGGGCCCGCGCCGTCCGGGACGGGCGCTCACGGGACGGCGGGAACACAGGGCCCTTCTTCCCGGGCGGCGCCCGCCCTGCCCCCAGGCGGCCCCGGGACTCCCGAGCCTTTCCCGGCCGTTTGTTTATGAAATATCTGTGACTGATTGTTTACGGAGAGGCAGGGAGAGGGAGAGAGAGCCAGAAACATTGACCGGAGAGAAACGTCCCTCCGCGGCCTCCTGCACGCCCCCACCGGGGAGGCGCCCGCCGCCGAGGTCCACGCCCTTGGCCGGGATCGAACCCGGGACCCTGCAGTCCGCGGGCCGACGCTCTGCCCGCGGAGCCACACCGGTTCCGGCTGTTTATTTATTTTTAAACATATTCTTGTGGAAATCAGAGAGGGAGGGAGAGGGGGAGGGAGGGAGGAAGAGAAGGAGGGAGGGAGAGAAAGAGAGAGAGAGAGAGAGAGAGAGAGAGAGAGAGAGAGAAGCATAACCCCGACTGAAGAACCAGGCCAGTCGCCTCTCCATCACCTTCTCTCTCTTTCCGGGTGCGTGTGTGTGTGTGCACACGCGTCTGCCGTTACATGTATGTGCTGTGCACACGTGTGTGCTGTGCTGTGATGTCCCCCCGCTGTTCCCCGTGGCTGGAACCCTACAGGCGTGGTGTCTGGGGCCGCTCACGTGCTGACCCCGTGACGGCTCCGTCCTCCGTGCCCCTCCCTCGCCTTCCCCCGAGCACAGCCGTGACCTCGCTGACCCCCGGCCGTGGGCGGGAGCTGACCAGCTGCCGCTCACGCGGCCGAGGGGGGCCTGGCAGGGCGGGCGTGACGGGCGGGGGCTGGAAACGGGGACCCGCCCGCCCCGCCCTTCCTGCCGGCCACGGGGGAGCTGGCCGGCCCCACCCTGCCCGCGGGGGCCGGGGGGCGGGGGGCAGGCCGCTGCTGTTTTCTCCGGACGTGAGGCAGGGGCTGGGTCCGGGGGCCCCCTGCCCGTCGGGGCTTAGGTGGGCCGCCTGGCGCAGGGCTCTGCCCCCCATTGTTCACCGAAACGTCCACCAAAGGGCTCCGGCCGGTGCGGCTCAGTGGACAGAGCGTCGGCCTGCGGACTGAAGGGTCCCGGGTTCGGTTCCGGCCAAGGGCATGGACCTTGGTTGTGGGCACATCCCCGGTGGGGGGTGTGCAAGAGGCAGCTGGTCCATCTTTCTCTCTCATTGACGTTTCTAGCTCTCTCTCTCTCTCACCTTTCCTCTCTGTGGAAAATCAATTTAAAAAAGTAAAAATTAAAAAATATATATTTTTAAAAAGTCCACCGAACGTAAGCACTGATGTGGGAAAGCTGGGGGGCTGGGGGAGCTCTGCGAGGCTGACACCGCGGGCGCCGGGACGTTTATATCCGGGCCCCGTCCCCCCCGGGCCGACCGGCTCCCGATGCCGGGTCACCGGGAAGAACTGGGCTGAGGTGTGTGTGGGGGAGGCGGGGGGGGGGGGGGGGGGGGGGGCGGAGGCTGCAGGCCTGGCCTGTGCAAAGGGCCGGCTCAGCTCCAGCCGGTGCAGCTCAGTGGGCAGAGCGCCGGCCTGCGGACCGAAGGGTCCCGGGTTTGATTCCCGGTCAGGGCCCAGGCCCGGGGGGCGGCTTCGGTCCCCAGGGTGGGGGGGCGTGCAGGAGGCAGCCGGTCTGTGATTCTCATCTCTGATGTTTCTCTCTCTCCCTCCCTCTGAGGTCCACACAAAGTGGGTCCTTGTTTGTGTTTAGAGAAGAGGAAGGGCCGGGGGGGCGGTCGGGGCCGGCCAGGAAGCAGCGTCTCCCCGGGGGCCAGCCGCAGGCCCGCCCGGAGCCCCCTGGGTGCGCGCCGAGGCCGTGACACTCAGAGGGAGTGACGGGGCGCGGGCCTGACTCACTCAGGACACACGGACGGCCCGGGGCCAGGCCGAGGCCGGCCACAGGGCGCTGACCCCCCAGCACCGAGTTCCCAGAACACGGCCGCTGGCCCAGGCTCTCTCTTCTGCAGAGAGAGCGTTTGCACGCGCACGTGTGTGCACACGTGTGCTTGTATGCGCACGAACACATGCGCGCGCGCGCACACACGTGTGCACGCCGGCGCGCACACACGTGGGGCCGCGCGAATGTGCATGTGCACGAGTGCCCGTGTGCGTGCCTGTGCGCACACAAACGTGTTCGTGCATGCACGCGCGTGTCTCTGTGTACACGCCGACGCGTGCTTGTGCGTAGTTGCGTGGAAATGTGTGTGCATGTGTGCATCTCGCATGTGCGTGTTTTGTGTGCATACGTGCCCACACGTGTGCGTGTGTCCCATCCCTTCCCAACCTCTCCTTCCGCCTGCACGGTCCCCGAGCGCCCTTATCTCCCAGGGGGGGTGGGAGGGGGAGCCTGTCCGCAGACCGTGTGCAGGCGGCTGGTCCCCCAGCTGTGCTCGGTCCCAGCCCCCCTCAGCGGCCCGTCTCCGGCCGCCGTGCGGACAGACGCCCCTTATCCCCGTGCCCGTCGCAGGCGTCCGCCGGGCCGGCCCAGGGCCCTTCGGAGACGGCACCTGCAGACGCCCGCGTGTGCGTGTGTGTGCGTGTGTGTGCGTGTGTATGCGTGTGTGCGTGCGTGTGCGTGCGTGTGCGTGTGCGTGCGTGCATGTGTGCGTGTGTGTGCGTGCGTGTGCGCGTGTGCGTGTGTGTGCGTGTGTGCGTGCGTGTGCGTGCGTGTGTGCGTGCGTGTGCGTGCGTGTGCGCGTGTGTGTGCGTGTGTGTGTGCGTGCGTGTGTGCGTGTGCGTGTGTGCGTGCGTGTGCGTGTGTGTGCGTGTGTGTGTGCGTGCGTGTGTGTGCGTGCGTGTGTGTGCGTGTGTGTGCGCGTGTGTGTGCGTGTGTGTGTGTGTGTGCGTGTGTGTGTCAGTAACCCCTTCCTGCCCCGCCAGAGCCACGGCGCCCCTGCTCGGCCCCGGGGCACAGGGCACCCCCCCGGCGGGCCAGGCTCGGGGCCAGCTGCGCAGTGGGGGACAGGCTGTGAGAGGGGGGCCGCCTGCGGGGAGGGAGCAGGGGCTGCTGGGCCGGGACGGGGACCCCGGCGGCAGGGGCTGGCGAGGCTGCGGGAGGCGGGAGCCGAGAGCTCGGAGCAGGCTCCTCGGAGGGTCCCTCAGGCCAGAGGCAGAGCCGCTGGGGCCCCCCTTCGGCAGACACGGGCCCGGGAGCCGAGGGCCTGGACGCTCGAGGGGAGGAGGGAGGAGGACAGGCCGGGAGGGAGGTGGGCTGGTCCCCCGAGGGAGGACGGGAAATGGTTCCGTCTGTGACACGTGGGGGTGGGTGAGGGTGAGGGTGAGGGTGAGGGAGAGGGAGAGGGTGAGGGTGAGGGAGAGGGTGAGGGTGAGGGTGAGGGTGAGGGTGAGGGTGAGGGAGAGGGTGAGGGAGAGGGAGAGGGTGAGGGAGAGGGTGAGGGTGAGGGTGAGGGTGAGGGAGAGGGTGAGGGTGAGGGAGAGGGTGAGGGTGAGGGTGAGGGTGAGGGTGAGGGTGAGGGTGAGGGTGAGGGAGAGGGAGAGGGAGATGGAGAGGGTGAGGGAGAGGGTGAGGGTGAGGGTGAGGGTGAGGGAGAGGGTGAGGGTGAGGCTGTGGGTGAGGGTGAGGGTGAGGGGCTGTGGGTGTGGGTGAGGGAGAGGGTGTGGGTGAGGCTGTGGGTGAGGCTGTGGGCAGGCCCCGCCCTCCTCAGCCTGGCTGGCAGGGCCTGGGGAGACGGTAGCGCCAGCCTGGGCCCTGGCGTCCTGGCGTCCTGGCGTCCTGGCGCTGGGGAGCTGGGCGCTGGGCGCTGTCCAGCATGGAGCCTGCTGAAACCAGGGTCTGAAGGGGCCTCGGGGGAAGGTGCTGGCTGCCCCCACCCCCTCTGCTCCGGGACAGAGACCCGTGGGCACCAGGCACGTCCTGTCCCCGTGGGACCACAGCTCCCCGCTGGGGGGGGGTGCCGAGCAGGGGCCGGTTCCGGGTCTTTATCGATGTCAGAGAGGACGGCGGAGGGAGGGAGGGAGGGAGAACCGCGGACTGGCTGCCTCCTGCCGGCCCCACACCGGGGACGGGGCCCGCACCCCGGGCCTGTGCCCCGGCCCGGAATCGAACCCTGACCTCCTGGTTCCTAGGTCAACGCTGAGCCACGCCGGCCGGCGGGGGGTCAGGCCTCCTGCGGCCCTCGGCCTCGACCCCGGCCTCCCGGCCTCCACCGGCCTCTGATGGCACCACCGTGTCTCAGCCAAAGGCCTCCCCCGGCGTCTCCCCGCCCCCGCCTCCCTCGGAGCCGCCCGGCCGTCCTGGGGGGGGCTCTGTGGCTGTCTCCGTGGAAACCGCAAAGCTATCACATCGCCTCCAAACGCACCCCTGGGGCCTCTGGTTAGAGCGGGAGCCGCAGACCCCTCCCCACAGCCCCCTCGGGGTCCCCCGCAGCCCCTGCAGCCCCCTATAGCCCCCCTCCAGCCCCCGCAGCCCCTCCAGCCCCCTGCAGCCCCCCTCCAGCCCCCTGCAGCCCCACTTGGCGTCCCCCCCCGCAGCCCCCTGCAGCCCCCCTCCAGCCCCCTGCAGCCCCCCTCCAGCCCCCTGCAGCCCCCTCCAGCCCCTGCAGCCCCCCTTGGCGTCCCCCCCGCAGTCCCCTGCAGCCCCCCTCCAGCCCCTTGCAGCCCCCCTCCAGCCCCCTGCAGCCCCCCTGCAGCCCCCTCCAGCCCCCTCCAGCCCCCCGCAGCCCCCTGCAGCCCCCCTTGGCGTCCCCCCCGCAGCCCCCTGCAGCCCCCCTCCAGCCCCCTGCAGCCCCCCGCAGCCCCCCTCAGTGTCCCCCCAAAGCCCCTCCAGCCCCCTGCAGACCCCCTCAGCGTCCTCCCCGCAGCCCCCCTCCAGCCCCCTGCAGCCCCCCTCCAGCCCCCCCCGCAGCCCCCCTGCAGCCCCCCTCCAGCCCCCCTCCAGCCCCCTGCAGCGCCCCTCGCTCCCGTGGGCTGAGGCTGAGCAGGCTCCGAGGCCTGACCAGTGGCCAGTCCACCAGGGCCCGGCGCCCCCGCTCCCGTCTGGTCTTCGGACGCTCGGCCCAGCCCCCCAGCTGCTTCCTGTTTGGTGGGGACGCTTCCTGTCTGGCTGTGAGCGGCTTCCTCTCCCAGCCCTCCCTTCCCGCTGTGCCATCGCCTGCTGCCTCCGTCCCTGGGCACCGCACCCCCCTCCGCCCGCACCCCTCCATCTGACTCCACGGGGAGCAGGGTGCAGCCGTCCGCAGGGCGCCGGGGGGGCGGGGCCGGTGCCTCCGGCTGCTCCTGCAGCTGCAGAGCGTCTCGGAGGGGCCAGCCGCCGGCTCAGTGAGGGCCGCTGGGAGCCGAGCCGAGGAGCCGGGTGGCCGAGGCGCAGGTGCAGGTCAGGCGGCCTTCCTGGAGGAGGTGGCGCTGACACGTCTGGGCCGAACACGCAGGCGAAGGCACGCGAACACAGAGGCCTCCTTCAGGCCTGTGGACCTGGGAGCCAGGAGGTCAGGGTTCGATTCCCGGTCGGGGCACAGGCCCGGGTTTGGGGCTCGATCCCCAGAGGGGGCGTGCAGGAGGCAGCCGGTCCCTGATTCTCTCTCCCCATGGGTGTCTCTCTCTCTCTCCCTCTCCCTGCCTCTCTCTATATTTTTTTAAAGGAGGGAGCCGGCCCCAGCTGGTGTGGCTCAGTGGATGGAGCGTCGGCCTGCGGACGGAAGGGTCCAGGGTTCGATTCCAGCTAGGGGCACAGGCCCGGGTGGCGGGCTCCATCCCCATTGGGGGGGCGTGCAGGAGGCGGCCGGTCCCTGATTCTCTCTCTCTCATCGTGAATGTTTCCATCTCTCCCTCTCCCTTCCTCTCTGAAATCAACAAAATATATTTTTTTAAAAAACAAATAAGTAAAAGGTGTGCCCGGCAGGATGTCCCCGCCCTGCCTGCCCCTCGGGAGCCCCCGCGCCCGCGCCCGGCGCACACAGCCACGAAACACAGCTCGGCGGCTGCCTTTTGCTCTGGCTGTCGGCGCGGGCACCCGCCTCCGAGCGGCTCTCTTCCGGCTTCCCGTTCTTTTTTCTTTTAATTTTTTCCTCTTCGCCCTGGTCCAGCCTCGGCTGCTCTCCCCGCCCGCCTGTCTCCCCGGGGTGTCCCTCTCCCCATCCACCTTCCCTCCCCGGCCTCCCCGGGCCTGTAAGTCCCGGCAGCCAATCCCGTACCTCCCGCATCCCGTTGCCAGGAAACGGGCTTCCTACCTGCCCCATTGTGTTGGTGTCGCCATGACAACGAGGGCTGCCCAAAGAGATGGGGGACGTTGGGGGGGTGGTAGGAGGAGGCGGAGGCGGGACCCCGGGTTTCGGGCCTGCGTGAGGTGTTTCCGGCAATACCCTGCTCGCTCTCGGGGTCCCCGGCAGGCGCCCCGAATATTCCCGAACCCCAAACCCCCAGGAGGCGCCCAGGCAGGTGCCTGACTCTCTGGAGACGGAGCCAGAGGTCCCGGCGTGGGGGCGGCCACGCCAGCGCCCAGGACGGGAGCCATGGGCACTTTCGTTTATTTTTACTTACTGACTTCCGTTTTTTTTATTTTATAATTTTTACTTTTTAAGTGTATTTTATTGGTTTTTATTTTTCTTTACATAAAAGAAGGGAGACGGAGAGAGAGCTAGAAACATCGATGAGAGAGAAACATCCATCGGCTGCCTCCTGCACGCCCCTCGCTGGGGAGGTGCCCGCAACCAAGGTCCGTGCCCTTGACCGGAATCGAACCCGGGACCCTTCCGTCCGCAGGCCGATGCTCTATCCACTGAGCCACACCGGTCAGGGCTACTTATTTACTTTTAAACATTTGTTAACACATGTTAATACATAATATCATCAACATACATGTAACGTATTAATGTCACATTTGTTAATATAAATATATGTTTATTTATTATTGATTCCAGAGAGGAAGGTAGAGGGAGAGAAACATCCATGATGAGAGAGGATCACGGACTGGCTGCCTCCTGCAGGCCCCCCACTGGGGATGGAGCCCGCCCCCGGGGCCTGTGCCCTGACCGGGAATCGAACCCTGACCGCCTGGGTCATAGGTTGACGCTCACCACTGAGCCACACGGGCCGGGCCCTCCAGGCAGGTACCGGCCACACACTGCTGCTGGCCGGGTCTCCGGGCTGGAGGTCCCGGTCGCCCTGGGCTTGGGGCCTGGGACGTCTGTGGGGGCGGTGAGCGGGCCCCGCCGCCCGCCCGCCTGGAAAACCCATCTGGGGAGACGCGGGGGCGGGGGCGGGAGGGGGTCCGCTGAGGGAGGGACGGGATCACCGGGTGTGAGCGGACGGGGCTGACAGGCCTGCGGGGAGTGCGGTCGGCTGGCCCGCGGCCCGGCTGGGGTCCCCGCCGGCTCCGGTTTCCGTGTCTGCCGTGGGCCCCCCCCCAGGCCCCGCCGTCTCCCTCCCCGCCCCCCCCCCGCCCGTCTGGAACCTGAGCTGCTGCTGGGGGAGAAACCAGGCCCCCCAGAACCCCGGCCGGAGGAAGTGGTGACGGGGAGAGAGGAAGTGAGACGGGGTGCCCCCTGGGCTGACGGCGGGCGCCTCCCAGGGGCCTGGGCCCTCACAACGCCAGGCTCTGCCGGACCGGCGTGCTCCGGGGCGGAGCGTCGACCTGGGAACCAGGAGGTCAGGGTTCGATTCCCGGTCGGGGCACAGGCCCGGGGTGCGGGCTCCATCCCCAGGGTGGGGCGTGCGGGAGGCAGCCGGTCTGTGATGCTCTCTCATCATGGATGTTTCTCTCTCTCTCTCTCTCTCTCTCTCTCTCTCTCTCTCTAGGAAATCCATAAAAATCTATTTCATTTTATTTTCATTTTAAAATATATGTTATTGATTTTTTTTACAGAGAGGAAAGGAGAGGGAGAGAGTCAGAAACACATCGGTGAGAGAGAAACATCGACCAGCCGCCTCCTGCACCCCCCCCCCCACTGGGGATGTGCCCGCCACCAAGGTCCATGCCCTTGACCGGAATCGAACCCGGGACCCTTCCGTCCGCAGGCCGGCACTCTGTCCACTGAGCCACACCGGCCTTGGCAAGGCTTTGTTGTTATCATCGTCGTTGCCCTCCCGTTGGATGGAGGAGGAGCCAGGCCCAGGGCTCAGGAACGCACGCACGCGGCAGCTCAGCTGGGAGGCAGCTGGGTCTGCACAGGGGGGTGGGGGTGGGGGTGGGGGGTGGGGCGGGGTGAGAGGGGGAGCAGGGTTGGGGGCTCTGGCTCCGGGTCTGTGTCCGTGTCCCCTCGCTCGCCTGCTGTGCTGGAGCCAGACGCTCCGCCCTCCGCCTGGTGTGGCCCCTCGTCCTGCGTGGGAGCCGGTGACCACAGCCCCGGAGGGGGTGATGGGCCCGTTTATTCTGCCCCGGGGGCGGGGGGGGGGGGCGGGGAGGCCTGGGCCCTGCGGGCGGGAGTCCCACCCCTGGCCTTTGTATCTCATTTTTAATACGTTTTTACGGACGTCAGAGAGGCAGGGAGAGGAAGAGGGAGGGAAACAGCCACGAGGAGAGAGAATCCTGGACCAGCGGCCTCCTGCACGCCCCCCACTGGGGAGGGGCCTGCACCCGGGCCTGGGCCCCGACCGGGAATCGAACCCGGACCTTCCGCCCCTGAGCCACAGCGGCCGGGGGAGACTTTTTTTTCTTTTCCTTTCTTTCTTCGGCTTTTTAAGAAGGCGTGTCCGGCCTCTCGATGCTGGGGTGACTGTTCTGACCTTGGGGAGCGGCCCCTGACCTCCTGACCCCCTGACCCTCATGCAGAGACATGGGCCCCAGCAGGGGGAGCTGTCCGTCAGCACCAGCTGCACCCGCCCGCCCATCCCGCCCGCCAGGCTCCGCTTGGGGGGCCTCAGAGGCCGAAGGGGTGGTGGGAGCCCTGGGGGGGACCTGGGGGGACACTGCCACCTCCCCCCGCCCCCCCGCCCCCCTCAGAGCCCAGGGAGCCGGCGCCGAGCACCTCCTGGCTCTGGGCTGCTGAGCCTGAGCCACGGCCCCCGCGTGTCCCCCCTGGGCTGGAGGGCGGGCGGAGGATGGAGGGGGCTGGGTTTCAGGGGGAGCACGGGGCCGGGAGCCACATGCAGGCTGGAGCCAGACTGTCTGGGCCCGGCCTCGGCTCGGGGGGTCCCCAGCTGCAGGATCACCCCCTCCCCCGAGTTCCTGGCCGCTCGGGGCCGGGCCCCCCCTCTCCCGACGCCCAGGGACGGAATCGGGGGCCGGGGGGCAGCGCCTCACGGTCGCCCTCCCTCCTCTCTCCGCAGGACGGCAGCCGGCACCGCCAGCCATGAACGGGGCCGTGAGCGGGACGGCCCACGCGAACGCGCCCGGCCGCCCGCCCTTCGCCTCCTCCATCCCCGTGCCCCGGGCGGCCGCCTCGCAGGCCCGGGCGCACACGCCGGGCGCCTCGCCCCAGCTGCGGCCCCGCCAGGCATGCCCCGCCCCGAGCGCGGCCGCCGGGCACCCCCGGGCCTGCGGCCCCGTGTCCTCGGAGCCGGAGGCCGGGGCGGCCTCTGCGGCCTCCTCGCCGGCCCTCAGCCCCCCGCAGAGCCGGCGGCCGCCCCCCTCGCCCGGCCCGGCCGCCATCAGCTTCTCCCCGGCCCATCAGCACAGCCCGCCCATCACGGCCACCGTGGCCCCGTTCCAGTACAGGTGAGCGGGGTGAGCGGGCAGGGGGACCCCGTTCCAGTACAGGTGAGGGGGGGACCCCGTTCCAGTACAGGTGAGCGTGGGGGGGGGGACCCCGTTCCAGTACAGGTGAGAGGGGGGGACCCCGTTCCAGTACAGGTGAGCGTGGGGGGGGGACCCCGTTCCAGTACAGGTGAGCGGGGGGGACCCCGTTCCAGTACAGGTGAGGGGGGGACCCCGTTCCAGTACAGGTGAGCGGGGGGGACCCCGTTCCAGTACAGGTGAGCGTGGGGGGGGACCCCGTTCCAGTACAGGAGAGGGGGGGACCCCGTTCCAGTACAGGTGAGCGTGGGGGGGGGACCCCGTTCCAGTACAGGTGAGCGGGGGGGACCCCGCTCCAGTACAGGTGAGCGGGGGGGACCCCGTTCCAGTACAGGTGAGGGGGGGACCCTGTTCCAGTACAGGTGAGGGGGGGACCCCGTTTCCAGTACCCCGTTCCAGTACAGGTGAGCGTGGGGGGGGACCCCGTTCCAGTACAGGTGAGGCCACCGGGGGGGACCCCGTTCCAGTACAGGTGAGCGGGGGGGGGAGCGTGGGGGGGGGACCCCGTTCCAGTACAGGGGAGGGGGGGACCCCGTCCCAGTACAGGTGAGCGTGGGGGGGGGGACCCGGTTCCAGTACAGGTGAGCGGGGGGGACCCCATTCCAGTACAGGTGAGGGTGGGGGGGGGGACCCCGTTCCAGTACAGGTGAGCGTGGGGGACCCCGTTCCAGTACAGGTGAGCGGGGGGGACCCCGTTCCAGTACAGGTGAGCGGGGGGGACCCCGTTCCAGTACAGGTGAGGGGGGGACCCTGTTCCAGTACAGGTGAGGGGGGGACCCCGTTCCAGTACAGGTGAGCGTGGGGGGGGACCCCGTTCCAGTACAGGTGAGGGGGGGACCCCGTTCCAGTACAGGTGAGCGTGGGGGGGGACCCCGTTCCAGTACAGGTGAGCGGGGGGGACCCCGTTCCAGTACAGGTGAGCGTGGGGGGGGGACCCCGTTCCAGTACAGGTGAACTGGCCGGCGGGGGGCGGGCCAGGCAGCAGGGACAGCTCGTCGGGCTCCTCCCGTGGTCCCCGGGGAGGGTGGCCGCCGTGGCAGGTGGCGTGGCCCCCGACGTGGCCGGCCGGCGGCTAGGAAAGCAGCCCCCGGGGCGACGGTGCTTCTTCCAACGAAAACAGGACGGGCTGCCTGGCCGGGTTACGTCAGCGCCGCCGTGTTTGTGGATCCTGTTACTCCGGGCGCGGCCGGACGGGACTCACGTCCCCCCGGTGACGTCACGGGGCCCCACGCTGGGCCCGGGCTCCCACGCCCCCCGCCCGCACGTTCGGAGCGTGCGGTGTTTTTTTATTAAAATATATTTTATTGATTTTTTTTCACAGAGAGGAAGGGAGAGGGAGAGGGAGTCAGAAACACGGATGAGAGAGAAACACCCGTCAGCTGCCTCCTGCACGCCCCCCGCCGGGGACCGAGCCTGCAGCCGGGCCTGTGCCCCGACCGGGAATCGAACCCGGGGCCCTCGAGGCCGCAGGCCGGCGCTCTACCCACTGAGCCGCACCAGCCAGGGTCTCGGCCGTAGTTAGAATCCGACCTTTTCCAAAGAGGTCAGCGGGAACGGGCCCCTCTGGGCATTCCTTCGCCCGCACGGGGCCGCCCCTCGGACCCTCCGCACGGAGCTGCCCCTCGGCCCTCCCCCACGGGGCCGCCCCTCGGACCCTCCGCACGGAGCCGCCCCTCGGCCCCCCCCCACGGGGCCGCCCCTCGGTCAGGCCCGCGTGTCTGCGTGTCAGGCAGGCCTGGGCGTGAGTGGGGAGTCTCTGTCCCCCGCCCGCCCCCGGGACCTGCCCCTGTCCGGCCCCGGCTTCTCTGGTCACCGTTCGGGCGAGGGGGGTGCGGACCGGCACACCCCGGGCCCGGCGGGCAGGAGCCCAGCACACGCTGCGGGGCCGGGAGCCGGGCTGTCCGCTTGCCTCCTGGCCAAGGACGCGCCATCTGCCGCCGGGAGCCGCCCGCCCGGCTCTGCTTTCGTGGAAATCGGCTCCCCGCCGCCGGCTCCTCGGCTCCTGCCGGCTGTCCTGCCGGCTTCCCGGGGGAGGGAGCCTGCGGCCCCGCTCTGAGCCCCATCTGGCCCCACCCGCCCGAGCCCACAGCCCTTCCCCGGGAGCTCACGTCCTGGCCTCCTCCGACCGGCCCCCCGTCCGGCCCCCCCGACCGGCCCCCGGCCCCCTGCGGCCTGTCCCTCCGTCTGCTCTCCGACCCTCCGGCCATCACGAGTGGCCCCCTGGGAGCCTCAGCCGCGGCTCCTTTGCCCTCTGCTCCCTCCTCCCCGCTCTCCCCTCTTCCCCCCTCCTCCCCGCTCTCCCCCCTTCCCCCCTGACCTCCTCTCCCCCCTCCTCCCTCCCGCCCCGACCTCCGCTCCCCCTCCCCCCTGACCTCCCCCCGCCTTCCCTCCCCGCTGACCTCCTATCCCCCCTCCTCCCTCCCCCCTTATCTCCACTCCCCCTCCCCCCGACGTCCGCCCCCCTCCCCCATGACCTCCTCTCCCCCCTCTTCCCTCCTCCCCTCCCCCCCGGCCTCCTCCCTCCCTCCCCCCCCCCCCCCGCTGTCTGAAGGGCTGTCTGTCTCTCCCGGCCTCGGCCGGCGGCCAGCACGGACGGGACTGTCCCCGCAGCTGGAAAGTGGGGGAGCCGGGGAGGGGGTCTGGTTGTGGGTGGGAGGTGCAGAGCCCACGGGGGCTGAGAGGCGCCCGCCTCCCGCAGCACCCCTCCCCCACCCTGACATTGCTACAGTGATGGCGACGGTAACCATGGCGACAGGACTCCCGCCCCTCAGCACCGCGGGGCCGCCTGCTGGGGGTCAGGCTCTGCCCACCGGGTCCGCGGGGGCGGGGCCTGTTCCCTGCCGAGGGCCACGCATGTGGGCGTTTATTTATTTTTTAAAATGTATATCTTATTGATTTTTTACAGAGAGGAAGGGAGAGGGAGAGAGAGAGAGAGAAACATCGATGCTGAGAGAGAAACATCGACCAGCTGCCTCCTGCACACCCCCCACTGGGGATGTGCCCGCAACCAAGGTCCATGCCCTTGACCGGAATCGAACCCGGGACCCTTCGGTCCGCAGGCCGACGCTCTGTCTGCCGAGCCACACCGGTCAGGGTATTTCTGACATCATCTCTGTCCACACAGCAAGCTAGCCTGCTGCCCGGCCCATGTGGCTCAGGGGCCGAGCGTCGGCCTAGGAGCCGGGAGGTCGGGGTTCGATTCCCGGTCGGGGCACAGGCCCGGGCTGTGGGCTGATCCCCAGTGGGGGGCGTGCGGGAGGCGGCAGATCCATGATTCTCTCTCCTCGTGGATGTGCCTGTCTCTCTCCCTCTTCCTTCCTCTCCGACATCAGTAAAAATGTATTTAAAAAATAAATACGTAAAAACGAGGGGGCACCATCCTAGCACGGGAGGCGCACAGGGTCCCCCGGCCCCGCCCCTCCCTGCGACCGGCATCGGCTTCCTCCCCTGCCCGCTGGGCCCTCGCCCCCCCCCCCCCGGCCGGCCGCCACAGGGCCATTTAGCCGGAGCCGCGGCCGCGCCAGAGCCCGGGGTAATTGCCTGTAATGAGGGCTCCTCCGTCCCTGCCTGCGCGTGGCCTGTGAGCGCCCCGGTGCCCAGAGGCCCGCCCTGCCCGCCCCCCCCCCCCGGCCCGCGCCCACACCCTCCCGGGCGCTGAGCGGCCACGCTGAGCCGACCCTGCACCTCCCTGCGCCTCCCTGCTGCACGGGGGCCAGCCGGGGGCCGGGGGGGCCGGGGTCCCCCTGCTCCGGGAGGAGCCTGACCTCGGCCCTGGGTGGAGCTCGGGCTGGAACACACGCAGAGCCGTGGCCGTGACCGTGGCCTGAGGGCCCCGAGCCCCGGGGGGTGTGGGAACCGGGCGTCGGCCTCGTGTCTGTGTGAGACCCGGGGACCGGGCTGTTCCACACGCGCAGACACTCCTGCTGTCCCCAGGGATCCCAGGCCCAGCGCCGGCCGTGGCTCATAGATGTCTCAACGAGTGAGTGAATGAGTGAGTGAGGGAGTGAATGAGTGAGTGAATGAGTGAATGAGTGAGTGAATGAGTGAGTGAGTGAGTGAATGAGTGAGTGAGGGAGTGAATGAGTGAGTGAGGGAGTGAATGAGTGAGTGAGTGAATGAGTGAATGAATGAGTGAGTGAATGAGTGAGTGAATGAGTGAGTGAGTGAGGGAGTGAATGAATGAGTGAATGAGTGAGTGAATGAGTGAGTGAATGAATGAGTGAGTGAATGAGTGAGTGAGTGAATGAGTGAGGAAATGAATGAATGAGTGAATGAGTGAGTGAATGAGTGAGTGAGTGAATGAGGAAATGAATGAGTGAGTGAATAAATGAGTGAGTGAGTGAATGAATGAGTGAGTGAATGAGTGAGTGAATGAATGAATGAGTGAGTGAATGAGTGAGTGAATGAGTGAGTGAGTGAATGAGTGAGTGAGAGAGTGAATGAATGAGTGAATGAGTGAGTGAATGAATGAATGAATGAGTGAATGAGTGAGTGAATGAGTGAGTGAGTGAATGAGTGAGCGAGTGGGTGAATGAGAGAGGCCCTGGGTGCAGGCCGCCGTGACCCCGCTCTCTGCCTGGCAGGTTGCAGACGGAGCCGGAGCCTGAGCCGGGCCCCGCGCCCGTGGGCAGCCGGGGGGACGGCCGGTCCACGCCCCCCGGGCGGACAGAGGACAGCGTGGCCTGCGTGGGTGAGTGCGGGGGGGTCCTCCCGGGTGCGGGGGGCATCTCTTGGGGGGGGCGTCCACTGCGAAGGGCACGCGAGCTCAGGATCGGCCAGCGGGCAGCGGGCACCCCGGTCGGGGCTCGGCCAGCGGGCAGCGGGCACCCCAGCAGGTCGCGGGGTCCTGAGGGTGTGGGGACGGGTCCCCCCGTCCCCGGGCTTGGGGCAGGGAGACTCGGGCGCAGAGGGAGGGCGGTGGGGGGAGCGGGGGTCGCACAGTGGCCCCGCCCCCCCCCCCCCCCCCCCCCGGGAGCGGCAGGCGGCGGGGGCGGCGGGGACACGGGCGCGGCGGGGGGGACACGGGGCGAGCCGCCGGCTCCCAGGCCCGGGGAGCGTGTGGTCACGGGGAAACTATGCCTATTTTTGCCGCCGGCCGCGCTGCCGCCGTAACCGCCTCCTTCTGGGGGCCACGTGGCGGGAGCTCGGTCCCCGAACCAGGGCGCGCGGGGCTGTCACCCCCCAACGGGGGCTCGGGGCCCCCCAAAGCGTGCCTGCTGGGAGACCCCCCGCCAGCGCGCCCTGAGAGTGCGGTCCCGTCTCTGGAATGATCGTTCCTTCGTTCCTTCCTTCCTTCGTTCGCTCGCCCGGACCGTCAGTCCACAGACCAGCAGGGAGGGCCCCTTATCCCAGCACGGGCTCGCCGCTGGGGTGAAAGGTGAATCGGGCCCGGCTGGCCGGCGGGCGCCGGGGTGAGCGTCGGCCTGGGACCCAGGAGGTCCGGGTTCGATTCCCGGTCCGGGCGCAGGCCCGGGGGCGGGCTCCGTCCCCTGTGGGGGGCGTGCGGGAGGCGGCCGGTCCGTGGTTCTCTCTCCTCCTGGACGTTTCTCTCTCTCCCTCTCCCTCTAAAAGTAAAAATAAATTTTTTTAAAAAGGGGGGAGAGGGGGTGAATCAGATGTGACCTGCATGCGGGGAGGCCGCCGTCTCGGGGTTCGCCCAGGCTCATGTGGCTTCCTGTCCCCGTGTGGACACGGGGGACCGTCTCCGCCCGCCCGTCCGCCCGCCTGTTCCCGTCCGTCCACCCGTCCACCCGTCCGTCTGTCTGCCCATCTGCCCATCCGTCCGTCCGTCCGCCATCCATCTGTCCCTCCGTCCGCCCGCCTGCCCGACCGTCCATCCGTCCGTCCGTCCGTCCGCCCGCCCGCCGGGTCTCGGCGTGGGCGCGGAGCCGGGCTGGCGTGCCTGTGCCCACATGTGCGCGGCCGTGTGCCCGGGGAGGGAGGGGGGGGCAGCCGCCGGGGATGACGGATCCTTAATCACTTCCACTCGGCGGCTGGCGGATGCCGGCGACACGTACGAGGGCCTCCCTCCTCGGCACGCGTGGCCGCGCCCGCCGCTCCCGCCCCCGCAGGGCGCCCTCCCGCCTCCCGCCTCCCGCCCGCGGGGAGCGGCCGCGTGGAAGCCCGGCGGAGGGTTCTGGGGGCGCGGGGGGCGCGGGGGCTCCGTCGGGGGGGGGGGGCCCGGGGGGCAGGGGGCACCGAGGGCCGGGCCCCTGCGGTGACAGCGGCGGGAAGCGCTCGCCTGGCGCCGGGGACCCCCCGCCCCCCGCCCAGACCCAGTAACGGCCACGGTTATTCCGTGGGCGCCCGGCGGCCGAGCGGGGGGCTCCTCGCCGCGCCCCTCAGACCCTGGCGGGGGCCGGTGAGCGCCGAGAGGCCGCGGCTGCAGCCAGGCGCCCGGGGTGGTTAAAAGGCCGGTGTCCGTCCCGGCTGGTTCTGGTTCTGGTTCCGGTTCCGGTCCGGGCCCGGGCCGCCCTGCCCTGGTCTCCGAGTGTTTGGCCCCACGGAGCTCACCCGGAGGGCCTGACGCCTGTGGGACCGTCTGGAGGGAGCCCGGCCGAGCGGCCGGCGGGGACCAGCCTGGAGGAAGCGAGCGGGTCAGCCGGGAGGGCTCCCTGGAGCAGGCTGGCGCCTCCCTGCTGGACCCCTGTGTCCACCGCCCCTTTTCCTGTCCAGGCGGCAGACGGGCCCAGGCCGCCCGGGGACACGGGGCCGGCTCTCCCCACCCTCCCCCCTCCCCCGGCTCCCCGGCCTCTGGGCCGAGCGGGACGCAGCTGCGGGGGAGGAAAGGACCCCGCGGTGAGACGTGGGCCAAGGCCGGGCCCCTGGGGACCCGGGGCTTCCCTCCAGGGGTCGAAGAGAGGTCACGGAGGAGGGAGAGGAGGCGTCGCTGGGAGCTGGCGCCCCGTCCAGCTCACCAGCTGCAGCGTCTCCCCCGCGGGTCCCGGGAGGTCACGGCTGTTTACGTTTCCCCCACACGTCTGCGCGGAGGCACGCGTCCCATCACTCCTCCGGCTGGACCACCGCGGATTCCCGCGGGCCCACTGTGCGCAGGGCGCTGTGCCGGGTTTTGAGGAACAGCCATCCTCCGTCAGAAGACCAAGCACAGAGGGGGACGCAGTGGCGTGGGCACAGGGGCCTGGCCACGGGTGTGGGGAAGGTGCCCACGCGGCCAGGACTCCCGAAAAGTCACCGCCAGCACCGATGCGCGGAGGCGAGGACAGAATCTCCCTTCTTATTTTTTAACTTTCCAAAACGGATGTCGGAGACAGGAAGAGGGAGGGAGGGAGAAATAGAAGCATCCACGATGGGAGAGAATCACGGACCCGCTGCCTCCTGCACGCCCCCTACTGGGGATGGAGCCCGCACCCCGGGCCTGTGCCCGGACCGGGAATCGAACCCGGGACCCTTCCGTCCGCAGGCCGACGCTCTACCCCCGGAGCCACACCGGCCGGGGCTGCCGGTTGTCAAGCAGCCTCTGTCCCGCCTCCCCTCTGGAGACTGGCGGGACCAGGCCCCCTTCCCTCCGCCCCCCGACATCCCCGCGCCCCCACCGTGCCCCTCGGCACAGCTCCCCGGCGGGCGGCATCTCCGGGCGGGCCCTGCCCAGCCGACCGTCCTGCGCGGGCGAGGGGCTCGGGCTGGGGCCGGGGGGACAGGGGAGGGAGCACCCCCTCTTTCCGGGACTCCCTCCGCACACCCCGGCCTCACCCTCTGGTGCTGGGAATGACCTCCGCCTGCAGCAAGGGATGGTGGGAAACTCAGGGGATGGGAAAGGGACGGAGAGAGAGCCAAGGGGGCAGAGGGGGCCTGAGGGAGCCTCTGGAAGTCCCAGGATGTCAAGGGGCCGCCGACTCCCACGTGGCAAGACCCTTTAAAGAGGGAAGGGGGCCCTGGCCAGTGGCGGCTCAGTGGATGGAGCGTCGGCCTGCGGACTGCAGGGTCCCGGGTTCGATTCCCGTCAAGGGCACGGACCTTGGCGGCGGGCACATCCCCGGTGGGGGGCGTGCAGGAGGCGGCGGATGGGTGTTTCTCTCTCATCGATGTTTCTGACTCTCTCTCCCTCTCCCTTCCTCTCTCTTCCCGAAGAGGCGGGATGTCACGACCTCCTGCTGGGAGGGCAGGAGAGGGCTCGGGGCTGGGGGCATATGACCTCCCTGGAGGGGAGGCCCCAGGGATTGGCCCGAGGGGGCGGGGCGGCCAGGTGACCCCGAGAAGAGGAGGGTCAGGCCCCCCGAAGGGACCCGTGAGAGGGAGGCTGAGGCCTGGGGAGCAGCCGTCTCCCCGCTCCCCCTCACCGTCTCCCGGACTGCAGTCACCCCGAGTCTGGCGTTTACTATTTTATTTTATTTTATTTTTAAAATATACTTTATTGATTTTTTACACAGAGGAAGGGAGAAGGAGAGAGAGCTAGAAACGTCGATGAGAGAGAAACATCCATCAACTGCCTCCTGCATGCCCCCCACCGGGAATGTGCCCGCCACCAAGGTCCATGCCCCTGACCGGAATCGAACCCGGGACCCTTCAGTCCGCAGGCCGACGCTCTATCCGCTGAGCCGCACCAGGTTCGGCAAGTCCGGCGCTTAGTAGGCCGGGCGCCGGGATGCGGGCGCCGGAGGCGGGGCTGGCAGGCGAGAGAGCGGGAACGGGGGAGGTGCGGGCCTGGGGGGGGCAGCTCAGGCTCGGCCCCCTCCCCCGCCCGGACACCCCCTCCGAGGAGAGGCGGGAGGAGGGGGTCCCGAGGGGAGGGTGCGGGGCGGGGTGGCGGCCTCGGGGGCTCCCGGGGGAGCCTGCGGTGATGGTGGCAGCCGTCAGGCCGTAAGGATCCATCCGCGTGGGAACCCCTTTCGCGTCCCGCGTGGTTCTGGGTTCGGGTTCCGGGTCCGGGTACTGGAGAAGGCCGCGCACGAAGCAAAGAGGCCAGAAAAGCATTGGTTTCGGGAATATCGGGGCCCCGGCCGGGGGAATCGAACCCTGACCTCCTGGTTCATGGCTCGCCGCTCCGCCGCTGAGCCACAGGGGCCAGGCCCACGCCTTCTCTCCGGGTCCGAGAGCGGTTTCCTCGGGCGGCGTGGCTCGGGCGTGGGAGGCCGGGGGTCCCTCACGGATGGTCAGCCTGCCCCGGGGCCTCTGCACACCCCCGTCTCTCTCCCCCGGGGCCAGGCGGGAGGGGCCGGAGAGGGGCTGGTGTCTGCACCCCCAGACTGGCTCTGGCCCATCCCGCCCCGGTCCCCACGACCCTTCACCGAGCGGCTGCTCTCGCCACCACCGCAGGCAGAGCCGGAGAGCCGGACGGTGCGGTGACTTTGACAAGGTCACGCAGCCCCCGAGCACGGCACCCCATCGCCTGATCCGTCTTTTCCGCCCGTGTCCTGGCACCCCCTCTCCCCCCCCCACACCCCCCCGCCCACCCGGTCCACCCGGGGCCCTGGGTCTCCAAACCACAGTCCTCAGGGGAGCAGCCTCGCCTCCGAGCCTGAACCAGGGGGGACTGGGGGTGTCCTGGGAGGGGGAGGGAGGGGGGTAACCAGAAGGCCTGGGGGGAGGGGTGTCGGGGAGCCAGCCGGCCACCTGGCTATCACCCCCTCCTCCCAGAAGACCTCTGCACCCCCTGCACCCCCACATCTCCAGGGCAGACCCTGGCCGCCCCGCTCTGGGGTGGGTGGTCCCTGTCCCCTCTCCGTATCCAAATCAAGGAGGAAAACTGGTGGCACCATTATCTCTACTCGCCCCCCCCCCCAAATCCCGGACCCCTCCCCCGCCCCTGCTCGGCAGATTCCACCCCCTCGGAGCCAGAAATAGTCGCACAGCCCTCTCCCCACGCCCCTCCCTCGCGCTCACTCCTCCCTCCCCATTGCGCCCGCCTCCCCTCCGCCCTCCGCCCTCCTCCTCCCCCGCCCGCCCGGAGCCCAGCCGCAGCCGCAGCCCCTGCTCCAGCAGCGGGAGCCTGCGGGGAGCGGCGAGGGCGCAGCGCCGGGCGCCCCGGGACCCCGAGGGCAAGCAGGCCGGGGGGCGGCGCGGGGGGGGCCCGGCTTCGGGGTTCAGGGCTTTTCCGTTCTTTCTTGGATTGATTTTTTTTTTTTTTACATTTTTTTTCTTCTTTCATTTGTATTTCCCCGCGCGCCCTCTCCCTCTCCCCCCTCCCCCGGCTTCCTCGCTCCTTCCTCTCCCCGCTTCCTTCCTCGCCTCCTGCGCCCCCCCTCTCCATCCTTCTCCGCCCTGCGCCCTCGCCCTACCTCTCTCTCCCGTCTTCCTTCTTCCCCGGTTCCTTCCGTCCTTTCTCTCCCCTCTCCGCCCTCCCCTCCCCCGCCTCCTCCGCCGCCTCCTCCCCCTCCTCCCCGCGCGCCCCCGCCCCGGCGCCTGCAGACGCGCGGCTGCTCCATGCGCTCCTCGCGGGCAGGATGCTGAGCGGCGGCGGCGGCGTCCGGAGCGCGCAGGCCGAGCTGGAGCTGAGCGGCGGCGGCGGCGAGGGCGCGGACGGAGCCCGGGAGCCGGGCCGGAAGGCGGCGGCGGCGGACGGCATGGCCCTGCAGTCCAGGCGCGCCAAGGCGCCCGGCGGCGTTGGCGGGGGCCTCGGGGGCCTGGCCAAGCCCAGCGCGGCGGCCGCGGCGGAGCTGAAGGTGTTCAAGGCGGGCAGCCTGGACGGCCGCGCCCCCGGCGGGCCCCCGGCCTCGAACCTGCGCAAGCAGAAGTCGCTCACCAACCTGTCCTTCCTCACGGACGCCGAGAAGAAGCTGCAGCTGTGCGAGCCGGCGTGGAGCGACGACATGGCCCGGGCGCCCCGGGGCCTGGGCAAGCCGGGCCCGCGGGGCCGGGACGCGCCGCTCATGTCCAAGACGCTGTCCCGGTCGGAGCACTCGCTCTTCCAGGCCAAGGCCGGCCCCGGCCCCAAGGCGCCGCTGGCCCCGCTGGCCCCCGGCCTGGGCAAGCCCAGCCGCATCCCGCGCGGCCCCTACGCCGAGGTCAAGCCGCTCAGCAAGGCCCCCGAGGCCGCGGTCAGCGACGACGGCAAGTCGGACGACGAGCTGCTGTCCAGCAAGGCCAAGGCGCAGCGGGCGGCGGCGGCGGCCGGGCCCGCGCCCCCCGCCAAGGGCGCCGAGGAGCGCGCCTTCCTCAAGGTGGACCCCGAGCTGGTGGTGACGGTGCTGGGGGACCTGGAGCAGCTGCTCTTCAGCCAGATGCTGGGTGAGTCCCTCCCCTCCCCTCCGTCCCCCTCCCTCCTCCCGGGGCCAGCTGCTTGGGAGATTTGGGGAAAGCGCCCCCCCTCCCCGCGCCCCGCGGGGGGGTTCTCCAGCCCTCAGGTCGGCGCCGAGGCCGCCTTGCGCCCAGATGTGCCGGGCTGGCCCCCCTCCAGCTGCGGAGGCCCAGCGCCTCCTTAGAAATGTCACCGGAGGCCGCGCTGCTGGGAGGGAGGGGAAAAGGGGGCAGGGGGGCCGGGGCAGGTGCGGCTGGATAACGGGGCGCAGGGCGCAGGTTCTCAGCACTAGCCCGGGCGCCCTCGCCTCTGAAACCCCCCCATCCGAACCTGGCGGGACCCCGGGGGCTGACTGGTGGAGAGCTCAGGGTGTGGGCGCTCCGGTCTGTGCGCTGGGAGCGCCTCGGCTCGGCTGGCTGGCTGGCTGGCTGGCTGGAGCCGGGGAGGAGAGCCGGGTCCCCGGGACACGTGTGCGGGAAGCAGATGGGAGGCCGTTCCGCCCCCCGGAGCAGAGCTGGGGCCCCACTTCCTCTGCGGGTCCCCCCGGCGGCGGCGGGAGCGCGAGTCGGATGTCCAGGGTGTTGGGGGGGGGCCGTTCTGGCAAAGGGGACCGAGCCGGGCCCGGCGGCCCGCCAGCTGCGCGCATCTGGCCGCGCGTCCCGTCCCCTTCGCGCGCCTCTGGCCTTTGGCCCAGACCCCCTCCCCAGGGCCGGCTTTGGGGGGACCCAGGAGGGGTCCCCTGCTTTGGCGCCGAGCCCGCCGGGTGACGGGGAGCTGGTGGAGGAGAAGGGAAGCGGAGCCGGCGGGGAGGGAGGGAGGGAGGGACAAAGCCGCTCCGGCGGCGGCGGCGGCGGCGGAGGGAGCGCAGAGCCGCGGCCCCATTGTTCTCGCCGCCCCGGGCCGGTGCGCAGAGCCCGGAGACCCTGCACGGCGGCGCTGGCTGCCCGGGACCCCGGGCCTGGGGATGGGGCGGCGCAGGGCGCGGAGCTGTGCGGCTTGGGGACCCCACGGGGCCACGCTGATCCGCGGGGGCGGGGGGCAGCGGGCCCGGCGCCCCGGTGGCCGCTTTGCCCGGAGGACCCGTTATGGTGGCCCGGATGTGGGTCCGGGGCGCCCGGGGATGGGGGTCCTGGGCGCCGGGACCAGCCTCCCGGGGGGACCAGGCCGGTGCCCGCCCCGCGGGGGCCGGGAAGGGGCGTGTCCGCGCGCGGACGTGTGTGCAGGGGGCGGGGCCGGTGCGGGCGGCGTCCGGGGTGACAGGCGGGCGGGTTTGGACATGGGGGGCGGGGGGCGCCCCGGAGAAGGCGGCGCTGGAGGCTGGTGTACCCCTGGAGGCTGGTGTATCTCCGCCCCCCACCGGCGCAGTCTCCCCAGCACCCCCAGACTCCCCTGTGCGCCCCCAGTCAGGGGTGAGGGCTCTGGGCCTCAGGAAGAGGCGGCCTGTGGGCTCTGCCCAGCCAGAGGGGGAGGGGAGGGGGGTGGGGGTGCAGACACGGACCCGGTGACCTCCGGAGTGTGCCATCCCGTGCCCAGGGCTGCGGGGGGGGGGGGACCATAGGGAGAAAGAGGAATGATTCCAGGGCGGAGGCGAGGCGTGGGGACCGCGTGACGGAGGGGGGCGGGGCTGGGGGAGGTGCTCACTGGGCCGAGGGTGGGGTGGGGGGTCAGGGTGGGCAGGGGAGCCGAGGTGCCTGCTGCCTGGCGGGGTGTGTGTGGTGGGGGGCGGGGAGGATGGAGCATCTGAGACACACGAGCAGAGGGCACGGCTCCCGTGTTCAAGGTCAGGCCTCCCCCTGGGGGATGCCTGAGGGCCTCTGGGGGCCCGGCCGCCCCAGGACCTGGGTGCTGCTTCTCCAGAAGCAGTGACACCTGCTCGGCCCCCGTGGCTCGGGGGTGGAGCGTGGACCAATGAGCCAGGAGGTCAGGGTTCAGTTCGGGGCACAGGCGGGGAGGGGGGGGGGGGTTGGGCTCCATCCCCAGGGCGGGGCGTGCAGGGGGCAGCCCATCCGTGATTCTCTCTCCTCGTGGATTTTCTCTCTCTCTCTCTCTCTCTCTCTCTTTCTTTCTCTCTCTCTCCCTTCCTCACTGAAATCGATAATAAAAATATTTTAAAAATATATTTCTATTGATCTCAGAGAGGAAGAGAGAGCAAGAAACATCCATGACGAGAGGGAACTACCGATCGGCTGCCTGCCGCACACCCCCCGCTGGGGACTGAGCCCACAACCTGGGCATGTGCCCTTGACCTGAATCGAGCCCGGGACCCTTGAGTCCGAAGGCCGACGACGCTCTGTCCTCTGAGCCAAACCGGCTAGGGCCAATAAAAAAAAAAATATATTTTTTTTTTTTAAAAAGAGGAGCCCCTGCCCCCTCCCCCTCCCCCCAAGGCCACCAGCCCTGTCCTGAGGACCCACAGAGGATAGCTCTCTGGCCAACTTCCGGCCGCTGGTGGGTGGGGATGGAGGTGGACGGATGGATGAAGGGCGGGGAGAGCCGTCTGACTCTGAGAGGCCAGGGAAATGTGAGGTGACCTCAATTGTCAGGACAGCCCCCCGTGGGGAGCTGGGGGGCGGGATGGCCCCCCGTGGGGAGCTGGGGGGCGGGATGGCCCCCCGTGGGGAGCTGGGGGGCGAGGTGGCCTCCCGTGGCGAGCTGGGGGGCGGGGTGGCCCCCCGTGGGGAGCTGGGGGGCGGGGTGGCCCCCCGTGGGGAGCGGGGGGGCGGGGTGGCCCCCCGTGGGGAGCTGGGGGGCGGGGTGGCCCCCCGTGGGGAGCGGGGGGGCGGGGTGGCCCCCGTGGGGAGCTGGGGGGCGGGGTGGCCCCCGTGGGGAGCTGGGGGGCGGGGTGGCCCCCCGTGGGGAGCTGGGGGGCGGGGTGGCCCCCGTGGGGAGCGGGGGGGCGAGGTGGCCCCCCGTGGGGAGCTGGGGGGCGGGGTGGCCCCCCGTGGGGAGCTGGGGGGCGGGGTGGCCCCCCGTGGGGAGCTGGGGGGCGGGGTGGCCCCCCGTGGGGAGCTGGGGGGCGGGGTGGCCCCCCGTGGGGAGCTGGGGGGCGGGGTGGCCCCCGTGGGGAGCTGGGGGGCGGGGTGGCCGGTGGGGGCAGGAATGGCGGCCTTGGCGCCTTGGGGTGGGATGGAGGCTGAGGACACAGGGCGTCTGTTCCTCACAGCCAGGCTCCGGGTCAGGGTACGCTCCCTCCCGGTGCCCTCCCAGACCCCCCGAAGCTCCCGGACCCCGCTTCTGAGGGAGGGAGGGAGGAGGGGGGGCTGGGGTGAGGCAGCCCCACGTGAGGGATTCTCTGGAGTGAGCGAGAGGAAACCTGCCGTCCCCCCTCGGAAGTCAGCTGGGGCCCAGATGGTCCCGGCGGGCGGCCCCCGGCCCCTCCCTCGCCGAGCAAGCTGCCAGAAACCTGGGGTTCCCCCCGGAGAGAGAGCCCCAGAGACCGGGAGACCGAGGGGCGATGGCCAGGGGACCGGGGCGGCCACTTCCAGGAAGCGGGTGCCTTTGGACCCCAGCCAGGAGGTCAGGGTTCGATTCCCGGTCAGGGCACAGGCCCGGGTGGCGGGCTCCATCCCCGGCGTGGGGCGCGCAGGAGGCAGCCGGTCTGTGAGATTCTCTCTCACCACCGATGTGTCTCTCCGCCTCTCCCTCTCCCTTCCTTTCAGAAATAAAATTTTTAATGTATTAAAAATAAAAATAAAAAGACAGCCTTAACCGGTGTGGCTCAGCGGATAGAGCGTCGGCCTGCGGACTGAAGGGTCCCGGGTTCGATTCCGGTCAAGGGCATGGACCTTGGTGGCGGGCACATCCCCGGTGGGGGGTGTGCAGGAGGCGGCTGATGGATGTTTCTCTCTCGTCAATGTTTCAATCTCTCTATCCCTCTACTTTCCTCTCTGTGAAAAGATCAATAAAATATAAAATGAGCCAAAACTGGTTTGGCTCAGTGGATAGAACGTCGGTCTGCGGACTGAAAGGTCCCGGGTTCGATTCCAGTCAAGGGGCACGTACCTTGGTTGCAGGCACATCCCCAGTGGGGGTTGTGCAGGAGGCAGCTGGTCGATGATTCTCTCTCATCGATGTTCCTAACTCTCTATCCCTCTCCCTTCCTCCCTGTGAAAAGATCAATAAAATATAAAGTGGAATAAGACAGCTTTCCTCTCCGCAGGGGCCTCCCCACCTGCGGGCGTGGCCTCCCGCCCCTCGGAGCCGGCTCTCGGGTCCCAAGGCAGCCGGCTCTGCCGCCCGGAGGGGCGGAGGCTGCCGAGCAGGTGTCAGGGCGGGTCCTGGGCTCCGGGGAGACGGGCAGACGGCCCTCGAGGGCCCCGAGCATCCCTGCTTCCTGCAAACCCCGAGACACGGACTGGATGGGGGACGGGCCCCGCTCCCTGAAACCCTGGGCTGTTTCCTGACCCGTCCCCCTTGTTCCACCCCCCCCTCCCCAATACCCATCCCTGTGACCGCACCTGCCCCGTCCCCCCCACCCTGGGCTGCCGGCCCCAGACACCCCCTCCCCTGCTGACCTCCTGTCCCACCCTCCTTTTTTGCATTTTTTCTTTTTGAATATACCTTATTGATTTTTTCACAGAGAGGAAGGGGGAGGGATAGAGAGCTAGAAACATCCATGAGAGAGAAACATCCATCAGCTGCCTCCTGCACACACACACACACCCCCCACACTGGGGATGTGCCCACAGCAACCAAGGTCCACGCCCTTGACGGGAATAGAACCCGGGACCCTTCCGTCCGCAGGCCGACGCTCTATCCACTGAGCCGCACCGGCCAGGGCTCCAGTCCCGCCCTCTGGGCCCCTGTCCTGACCCGGAGTGTCCAGGTGCAGGCGGTTCTGTGGGGCTCGGGGGAGCCGGGCCGTGTGTCCAGGCTGAGGGAGCCCCCCCCCCGCCCCCGCCAGGGTGCACGCCTGCAGCTCGGCACCCCTGCCTCCCGCCCCGCCCCCCGCCGGGCCCCGCTCACAGGAAGTCCGTCTTCTGCACAGAACTCGCCGCCCCCTCACCCTTCCCGGGCGGGCTGGGTGGGCGTGTGTTTGCACACTCCCCGTGCGGGGGCCTCCCTCCCTCCCTCCCGGAGTCTGCCTGGAAAGCACGCGCAGTTAGAAAGCCCGTGGAGCTGACACTGCTTTGGCTCAGCGGATGGAGCGTCGGCCTGCGGACGGAAGGGTCCCGGGTTCGATTCCGGTCCAGGGCGTGGACCTTGGTGGCGGGCACATCCCCGGTGGGGAGGGGGCGATGTGCAGGAGGCAGCTGGTCGATGTTTCTCTCTCGTGGATGTTTCTGACTCTCTGTCCCTCTCCCTTCCTCTCTGTGAAAAATCAATAAAAATAAATTTGAATAAAAGGTGACAGGAGGGGGATGCGGACCTGTTCCCTGACTCCCGGGCCTGGCGTTGTCCAGCCCTCCCTCCCCCCCGCCCGCCCCGCCCCGGGACCCTCTCCCCTCGGCCCCTCGGCGTTGGGTCTGCTTCCCGGCGCCGCCGGGCACCCCAGGCCCTGCCGCCGGCTCCCCGCCCGCCGCCGGAAACCCTCACACGTGGTTCTCGTCGGCGCTGGCGGCCTCCCCGCAGCCTGCGTGCATTCCCGGGTGCGTTTGATGTCCCTGAGCCGGCCGAGCCGGGGCCCGGGAGCCGGGGGGGGGGGGGGGGGTGAGGGGGGGGCCCTACTGGGCCTGCAGAGCCACCACCGCCTCCCACTCCTGCCCGGCACCTCCCTGGCTCCGGGCCGGGGCTCCCCACCCCGTCCGCCTGCCTGTCCGGCCGCTGGGAGGGCGATGCCCGCGGGCGAGGCCCCGGGAACCGTGTCTGTCCCGGCGGGAGGCCGGGGAGGATCAGAGCGCCGGCAGGGGTGCCGGCCCGGGCGCCGCGGTGAGCCGAGTGCGGGCGCCGGTGTGCCCGGCGGGAACCGGCAGAGGGAACCCGCGGGCGGCGGGCTCGGGGGCTTTTCATCTTTTTTTTTTTCTTTTTAATAATATACCTTATTGATTTTTTATTTATTTGTATTTTATTGATTTTGTACAGAGAGGAAGGGAGAGAGATAGAGAGCTAGAAACATCGATGAGAGAGAGTCATCGATCAGCTGCCTCCTGCACACCCCCTACTGGGGATGTGCCCGCAACCAAGGTCCATGCCCTTGACCGGAGTCGAACCCGGGACCCCTCAGTCCCCTAGCCGACGCTCTATCCGTTGAGCCAAACCGGCTTTGGCACTTTATTGATTTTTTTACAGAGGAAGGGAGAGGGACAGAGAGCGAGGAACATCATTGAGAGAGAAACATCGACCAGCCGCCTCCTGCACGCGCCCACCTGGGGACGTGCCCGCCACCAAGGTCCACGCCCCTGACCAGAATCGAACCCGGGAGGACCCTTCCGTCCGCAGGCCGGCGCTCTGTCCACTGAGCCGCACCGTTTCCGGCAGGATTTTCGTCTTTACCCCTGCCTCTGGCCGGACAAGGCGGAGAGGGAGGACCCCGTGGGCACCCCCAGGCGGGGTGGGGGGGCTCTCAGCGGAGCCCCCCGTGGGTCCGGGGGCCGCCCCAGAGCAGCGGCTCCGGGGTCCCAGGCCCCCGCTGGCCGCCCGCCGCCGCGGGCCCCGTGGATGCGTTCTGGACGCCCGGCTCTCGCCCGGCCCGGCTCCAGCCAAACCTCAGCCCCGCGGGCGGCCCGGCCCAGCCGTCCCTGTGCTATTTTCGTCGCAATGATACCCCGAGTGGCCGCGGAGCGGGCGGCGTCTCCGCCTGCGGTCCGGGCGGCTGCGCTGGCCCCGGCGCCTCCGGGCGCGGCTCCTGTGAGGAGGGGGCGTGGGGCCGCGGGCCGGGCGGGCCGGTGTGCGGCGGGGAGCGCCCTCTGTCCTTCCCGGGACCCCGGCTGATCCCGGAGGGAGGGTGTCCGGTGGGTGGTGCCCGTCGGTGGGGTCTGGCCAGGAGGCCGGGGGATGTCCGAGCCCCAGGAGTGTCCGCGGGGGGAGGCAGCTGCCCCCCGGACCCCGGGCGGGGCTGGAAGAAGAGCTGAGCTCAGAGGCTGCGTCCCTGCTCCCGCGGCCGCCCCTCCGGACCTCGGGGCCCCGGGGACCCCAGGGCCAGGCCTCCGGGGCCTGGGGCCACAGGGGAGGGGCCTCTGGAAGGAAGCCCCCAGCACCCGGGACCAGGACACACGAGTGAGGCATCTCCTCCTGAGGCCTGAGTGGCCCTGGGACCAGCGCAGTGATGACCGACAGCTGTCCCCGCCCTCTGAGCCCGGGCTGCGTCTGCTGACCCCTCCTGTCCTCACAGGGTCCCTGTCTCACAGCCTGCAGGCTGTAGAGGGGTGCGGTGAGAGGGGTGGGGGGGTTGTGGGGAACTTGTCCCATCTGTGTTAACCCTGTGGGTGCTGGGGCTGTGGGTGCAGGACTGTGGGTGCAGGACTGTGGGTGTGGGATTGTGGGTGCTGGACTGTGGGTGCTGGATTGTGGGTGCAGGACTGTGGGTGCGGGACTGTGGGTGCTGGATTGTGGGTGCAGGACTGTGGGTGCAGGATTGTCATGTCCTCACTTCTGGACAGGCCTGGAGACTCGGCCTGACCCAGAGCTGGCCCTGGGCCTGTCTGTCCTCCGTCCACCCCACGGCCCCTGTCCCGGGCCCTCCCGTCTCCAGCAGCCCCGCTGGGGTCTTGGAAGGCCTCCCAGGCTGAGGGAGAGAGCGCCCCCCAGGGGGGGGGGGTGAGGGAACATCTGGGGAAGAGCGAGGCCAAGATGCCGTTCCCCCCTCGTCCCCGAGGGGAACAGGTGCGGGCGGGCGGACGCTCTTTCCCAGAAGCTGAGGCCGGGCGGGGGAGCAGGGGGCGGGGGGGGGGGGGCCGCTGGCCGTGCCTTCGCCGGGGGCGGGGGCGGGAGGGAAGGGATTCGCCACGGAAGACCGGCCAGGCCTGGAGTCCCGCCACGTTCCCACACTCGGCCCCGCGCTTGGGTTTCCTGCTGACACCGTATCTGTGTCCCCATCGCTCAGCCGCCGCGGCTTCTCAGCCCGGCTGCTGGCAGCGGCTCCGGCGTCTTCTCTCCCCCCCCCCTCTCCTGGGGGGCCCGACAGGAAGGACAGGGGAGACGGGGGGGGGCGCGTGCCCCCGGGGAAGGGGTCGGGCGGACCCAGGTCAGCGCCTGCCTCTGAGACCCTGGCCTCTCCGAGTTCCTGTCTTCTCACCCTTATTTATTTTTTAAAAAATTATTTTATTGACTTTTTTTTACACGGAGGGGGGAAGGGAGAGAGAGAGTGAGACACACGAGAGAGAAACATCGACCCGCTGCCTCCCGCACAACCCCCCACCTGGGGATGTGCCTGCAGCCAAGGTCCATGCCCTTGACCGGGATCGAACCCGGGACCCTTCCGTCCGCAGGCCGGCGCTCTGCCCACTGACTGAGCCGCACTGGTGAGGGCGGGAGATGGTCTTTTAACCCTGGTTTGCCCGGGTACGCTGATCAAGCTGGCTTCTATTTGCTTAGTTATTTAAACCAGGCCGTGGATTTGTTTTCTTCTGCTCTATCCCCTTCACCCTGTGGGAGTGTGTGTGTTGTGGATGTTGTTGTTTTAAATGTATTTGTATTGATGTCAGGGAGGAAGGGAGGGGGGGGGGGGAGAGATCCACGATGAGAGAGAACCATGGAGCGGCTGGCTGTCTCCCGCACGCCCCCCGGGCCTGTGCCCCGGCCGGGAATCGAACCCTGACCTCCTGGTTCCTAGGTCGCCGCTCAGCCCTCGAGCCACGCCGGCCAGGCTGGGGGTGCCGGTTTCGTACTTTCTGGCTCCTGATCCCTCGAGACACTGTGGCCGGGGTCCCTGTCCCGTGTAAGGGCGTGAAGGAGCTCAGCCCGTGTAAGGGCGTGAAGGAGCTCAGCCCGTGTAAGGGCGTGAAGGAGCTCAGCCCGTGTAAGGGCGTGAAGGAGCTCAGCCCGTGTAAGGGCGTGAAGGAGCTCAGCCCGTGTAAGGGCGTGAAGGAGCTCGGTGCGGGCCCGTGACTCCCACGCCTCTGGATGGAGTCTGAGGCCGGGGGGACGGTCAGGGGGGAGCAGCTGGCTTCCTGTTCCCCCTTCTCCCCAACAGCCCACCCCCCCCCGCCCTGCCCCGGGGTCTGTGCCAGGGAGACCGGCCTGCCCCCCCTCTTTCTCGCACCCCCTCTTGCTTCTTGTCTGCTCTGGGGCTGCAAACTGACTCTCGTCGGAGGCCTGAGCCAGACAGGACTGGAAGGGGATGTGTCCCCACACCCTCCTTGCTCAGCTCCCCTGCTCCTTAAAAAAAAAAAAAAGAGGAAAGAAAAGATCGAATGTTTATCTCCGCAGCAGCCCGGTGTGTGGGAGACGCAGTGGGGGGGGGGGGAGGGGGAGGGGGCGGGGGGGGGGGGGGAGGGGGGGGGGGAGGGGCGATGGGGGCGTGGAGGGAGGGCCGGGTGTGACAGGAGAGCGAGCGGGTCCTCAGGACCACGGAGGCCCCTGTCCGTGCCCGGCCCCGGGCGGGGGGTCATGGCTGCGGGAGGGCCACCCTCCTGGGTGAGGGGGGAAGGGGGTCCCGCCTTCCTCAGACCCGGCGCCCCGAAGCCCTGAGGGGGCCTGGGCCGGCAGGTTGGGGGTTTGGGGGTAGGGGAGGCGGGTTTCCTTGCGAAGCCAGCAGGGTCAGGGCTCCTCGGTTTGGCACCAGCATCAGGAGCCAAGGCGGAAGGAGCACCCAGGCTCCCGGGCAAGGTCAGGGGGCGCCGAGGGATCCAGCCGAGGCTCAGCCCCGAGGACGTGCCCTTGACCTTGACCTTGACCCTGGGCACCCACAGTATCGGGGTCCCCGTGGTTTCGGGGTCCCCGCGGTATCGGGGTCGAGGCCGGAGGGGGTCTCGAGGTGAGGGTGGAGAGAAAAGCCTGACTCCGGTCTTCTTTAAAAAATAAAATAAGGCGCCGCTGCTCATTTTAGACTTAGCGCTTCTGCGGCTAAAAAAAAGCGAGCTTCCACCGACACTTTCACTGTTTGTTAATGAGCTTCTGTGCCGGGCGGGGATGTGACAGAAGCGGGAGGTTTATTTCCGCCCCCGGATCGGGGTGCGGGGTGCGCCCTGCTCAGCCGGGCCCGGCTGCGGGGGCGCGTGGGCCGTGGGCCGTGGGCAGGGCGGGCGCAGGAGGGGGCGCAGGAGGGGGCGCTCGGGAGCAGCGGCCTTGGGGGCCCCCCCGCGCCCAGATGGCGGTTCTCTGCCTCCTCCCGGCGGAGTAGGCGCGGGGGCGAGGCGGGCTGTGGAGCTGAAATAAACGCGCCCCTAATTTGCAAGCTGGATCCCCGGGGGGGCCCCCCATCCCCCCAAACTGTGATTCCACCTCCCAGCCAGGCCTCCTTCGCAGCTGGGGGTGTACAGGCCCATCACCAACGGCCACGCCCACCCCCTGCAGGCCACGCCCAGCTTGCCACAGACCACGCCCATCATGCATAGTCCCTGTCTAGCTGGCCACTGGCCACGCCCATCCCTCCACCAGCCACGCCCACCCGCCATGTACCACGCCCATCATTCATAGTTCCTGTCTAGCCGTCAGCTGGCCACGCCCATCCCTTCACCAGCCACGCCCACTCATCATATATCACGCCCATCTCACAGGCCACGCCCATCTCACAGGCCACGCCCATCATTCAGTTCCTGTCTTAACCGTCCGCTGTCCACGCCCACCCTATACAGGCCACGCCCAGCCTGCCATAGGCCACGCCATCCTTCATACTTCCTGTCTAGCTGTCCACTGGCCACGCCCATCCCACAGGCCACACCCATCACCCAGTTCCTGTGTAACCACCCGCTGGCCACGCCCATCCCTTCACCAGCCACGCCCGTCGCGCTGTAGGCCACGCCCATCCCTCCATCAGCCACGCCCCCCACCCCCCAAAGCAGAAATTCTAAGCCAGGAGCCAGCCTCCAGCCTCCCGGGCAGGACAGGGCCCAGCGGGCAAGCCCGTTCACCGGGGACAAACGGGGGTGAGGGAGACGTTACCTCAGACAGTGGGGCGGCCGCGGGCCCACCGTAAGGCACAGGTGCAGGCCCCCTGCCCGGGGCCTGGACAGGACTGCTGACCCGGAGTGGCCCGGACGCCGCGAACTGAGTGTGTGAAGACGGAGAGGCTGTCCAGGGGTGACGTGTTGACCTGATGGAGGTGGAAGCGGGTTCTTTTCTTTTTTTTCTTCTTAAATATTTTTTTTATTGATTTTCTTACAGAGACGAAGAGAGAGGGATAGAGAGTTAGAAACGTCGATGAGAGAGAATCATCGATCAGCTGCCTCCTGCACACCCCCCACCGGGGATGTGCCCGCAGCCCAGGTCCATGTCCTTGTCCGGAATGGAACCTGGGACCCTTCGGTCCGCAGGCCGACGCTCTAACCACTGAGCCACGCCGGGTTCTTAGGAGAAGCCCGGGCAGGGCTGGGGACAGGCCTCCGTCCTCCGTCCTTCTCGCGGTTTCCTGCGAGCCGTGCTTGACAGACAGGGGTGTGGGGACCCTCCTTCGCTGTTAAGTCGCCATGGTAACCCTCGGGCTGATAGGGACCCCGGTTGCTATGGAAACCTGCCTCAAACCAAAACGTGTTTTGGGGGAGGGTTTTCAGCAGAGACAGGGTGGTGGGACCATCTGTGGCTGGGTCACGTGGCCCCGGATCCTGTCTGTTTCCTGTTCGGGTCCTTGGAGGGGGGAGGGATGAAGGGGGGGGGGCTTGTCCCGGCCTCCCCACCCCCACCCCCACTCCGGGGCACCTGGTGGCATCAAAACAGAGCTCCCGTTTCCATGGTGACCGTCTGACAGCATCCCTCAGGGCCTCCTCTGCTCTTGACATAACTGTGAGAGCAGCCAACGGCCGTCCCTGGCGGCTGGTCCCCACGTCCCCGAGATCCCCTCGGACAGGGCCCTTCCTGCTTGGCTCGGGGGATAGAGCGCCGGCCTGCGGACTGAAAGGTCCCGGGTTCGATTCCGGCCAAGGGCATGGACCTTGGTTGTGGGCACATCTCCAGTGGGGGGTGTGCAGGAGGCAGCTGATCGATGATTCTCTCTCACCGAGGTTTCTAACTCTCTCTCCCTCTCCCTTCCTCTCTGTAAAGAATCAGTAAAATATATTTTTAGCCAAAACCGGTGTGGCTCAGTGGATAGAGCGTCGGCCTGCAGACTGAAAGGTCCCGGGTTCGATTCCGGTCAAGGGCATGGACCTTGGTTGCGGGCACATCCCCAGAAGGGGGTGTGCAAGAGGCAGCTGATCGGTGATTCTCTCTCATCGATGTTTCTGGCTCTGTCCTCTCTCTTCCTCTCTGTAAGAAATCAATAAAATATATTTAAAAATATATATATGTATATATATGTATATATATATATATATATATATATATATATTTTTTTTTTTTTTTTAATGGGGACGGCTGAGACTCCAGGGCAGTCAAGGCCCGGGTCCCAGGGGCCTCCCGCTGGCTCCCCCGCTCCCCCCGCCCGCCCCCGGCCCCAGCCACCCGCCGGGAGGTGAGCCCAGTCTCGGGCTCCAGCCCAAACCCCTCCGAGGAGTCTTCCCGGCTCCCTCCAGCCGAGCGTCCTGATGCCAGAATGACCGGGTCGTTAGTAACCGCGTCACGCGCGTGTTCCTGGCTCTCCCACGTTCCAGGTTTAAATCCGTCGAGGAATAGCCGTGAGTGCGTTTGTGACCGGCGAGCAGGAATAGCTTCGCGCCTCGGCCCCTGTTTTGCCCGACTTGTCGTGAGCGTAGTTCTCACGCTGAGCCCGACCCCCCGAGCGGAGTCAGAACGGCTGGGGCCCTCTCCCAGCCCCCGCTCCCCCCCCGGCTTGGGGGGCAGGACGGTGTAGGTGGGGACGGCTCCGCTGGGGACTCTGCAGACTGCCTGGGCACTCACACCCCCCGCAGCCTTGACCAGGGCCCCTGCTCTTTTTATTTAAAAAATATCTATCTATCTATTTTTTTTTTTATTGATTTCAGAGAGAAAGAGAGAGAGGGGGTGGGGGAGAAAGAGAGAAACATCCATGATGAGAGAGACTCATGGACCGGCCGCCTCCTGCACGCCCCCCACTGGGGATGGAGCCCACACCCCGGGCCCGGGCCCCGACCGGGAATCGAACCCTGACCTCGCCCTGACCGGTGTGGCTCAGTGGATAGAGCGTCGGCCTGCGGACTGAAGGGTCCCGGGTTCGATTCCGGTCAAGGGCACATCCCCCAGGTGGGGGCGTGCAGGAGGCGGCTGATGGATGTTTCTCTCTCCTCGACGTTTCTGGCTCTCTATCCCTCTCCCTTCCTCTCTCTGTAAAAAAAAAAAATCAGTAAAATATATTTTTTTAAAAAAGGAAAAAAAAGAGGAATGAACCTGTGAGGGCCTCTGTCACCGCTGGGCTGAGAGGCGCTGCGCCCGCCGCCCCCGGGGGGCGCTCTGTGGGCACCGCGTGCAATCCCGCCCAGGTGTCCCTGGCCCGTGTTTGGGTGTTTCTGCTCGCTTCCTGCCGGCTCGGGTTCCCGACACCCGATCCTTCCCCGGGCCAGGCCTGGCCGTCTGCGAGGATGCACCACCGCCCGAGCGGGACCCTCAGGGCGCCGGCCTCCCCCCGCTGCTCCCTTCCCCCGCCGTGACCCTCAGCGTGTGCGTGCCAGAGCGTGTGCGTGCCAGAGCGTGTGCATGTCTGGGCGTGTGTGTCAGAGCGTGTGCGTGTCAGAGCGTGTGCGTGTCAGAGTATGTGTGTCAGAGCAGGTGCACGTCAGAGCACGCGTGTCAGCACGTGTGCATGTCAGAGCATGTGCATGTCTGGGCGTGTGTGCCAGAGTGTGTGTCTGAGCATGTGTGTCCGAGTGTGTGCGTGTTTGAGCGTGCGTGTCAGAGTGTGTGCGTGTCAGAGCGTGTGCGTGTCTGTCTGGAATTGGAGTGACGGGCAACTGTTTTACAGACGAGGGCTGGGCCCAGGCACTGAGCGAGGGGCAGAGCCGGGCCCTCTGCGTCCTCCCGGATTTGACGGGACCGGGAAGTCCCCCCGGTGTCCAGCCCGGCCGTCCGGGCACCTGGCCGTCCCTGTGGCCAGCGCATGGGGTGACGTACAGACGGGACCCCGGACCCGCCGAGCAGTGACCCCCCACCTAAGGATGGGGGTGCGGGGGGGAGGGGCCGGGGACCCTCTGGTGGAGGAGGGATGGGAGTTCACATAGAGGCGGGCGGGGGGGGTAGGGGGGACACGTCCCGTTCCCGTCAGATCCAGGAGGACTTCCTGGGGGGGGCGGCGCGCCTGGAAGGACGTGCGGGAGGAGGGTGTGGGGGGAGGCGAGGAGACGCGGGAAGAGTGGACGCTGGGCCCCGGCCGGTGTGGCTCAGTGGGCAGAGCATCCCTGGCGCGGACAGAAAGGCCAGGGCGTGGCGGTGGCTGGGCCGGGGCACCGTCCACCTTTGGGGCCGGAGACCTCTGTGGGGGGGGGGTGGATGGGGAGGGTGCGGGCGGCTGCGGCCGGCGGGGGGGGGGGGGGAGGGCCGATGGGGCGTGGTGGGAGGTGAGGCCTGGAGCGCCAAGCCCAGGACGCAGCGTCCACCCCGTGTCCACCCCGAAGCGCCCTGAGCCGGTGCCAGCCTCCAGCCGGCTCGGCCTCCTGTGTGCCCCGCCGTGGGGGGGCGGGGGGGGGGGACAGGCGCATCCTCGGCTGCGGTTCCCATGGCAACTGACCGGCCGGGCCGACAGCAGGGAGAGCTGCCGCCCGGCCGCCCCGGGAGGCCCCACCACATTGGACGAGGGGCACGGGGTTGGCTTGCCGGAGACGGGGGGGCGGGGGTACCCCTTTGTCCGTGGAAGGAGAGGGAATCCACGCTCTCCGTCTCTTCCCCGTCCCTCCTCTGAGCCGGGGCCCCTCTGCCTCCTCCTCGTCCTTACAGAGAGAGGACCCTGCGGGGGTGCAGGGCAGGGGCGTGGAGAGCCTGTCGCAGGCCCGGCCGGCGCGGCTCAGTGGTGAGCGCCGACCTAGGAACCAGGAGGTCGGGGTTCGATTCCCGGTCGGGGCGCAGGCCGGGGTGGTGGGCTCCATCCCCAGTAGGGGGCGTGCAGGAGGTAGCCAGTCCGTGATCCTCTCTCATCATGGATGGTTCTCTCTCCCTCTCCCTCTCCCTCTCCCTGTCCCCCTCCCCCTCCCTCTCCCTTCCTCTCTGACATCAATAATTTTTTTTAAAGGGGAGAGGGGACCCCACAGCCCCTCCAGGGGGAGGCCAGCTGCGGGGGGGGGGGGCATTGGGGTTAGGGGTCAGGAGGCGGGCAGGGCGCCTCCGCCCACACCTGTGCTGCTGAGGGGGGAGGAGGGGTGGGGCGGGCAGGGGGAGGGCGGGGGCTGAGGCTCGGCTTGGCTGCGGCCGGTTCCCAGGCTCCCGCCTTGGACGAGGCGGCTGAGGCGGCTGAGGATCTGACGGAATCGGGCTGGACAGGGTCCCGAGCCAGACGAGCCGGGGGCGGGGGGGCCCTGAGGACGCCTCGCTGGAGCAGGAGCCGAGCTGGCCAGCGCGGCCCGGCCAGCTGGAAGCCGCCGTCTGGGGGGGGGGAGAGAGAGAGAGAGAGAGAGAGATAGAGAGAGGCCGGGCCTGGCCGGCGGCCGGCTCCCGTCTGTCTCCTGGCAATCCTGCGTCTCATTCATCCGCGGAGGGGACGGCCGCCTCTGTCCGGGGCCCGGGGGCCGGGTCCCGCCTGCCAGGCAGAGGGGCCTCCGGGACCGGCTGGGGGGAGGGGGGGCGGTCTCTGGTGTCGCTTGTCATTTATTTTGGGAAAAGCGTGGACGTTAGCCAGGCCGCTGTGGCTCAGGGGTGGGGCGTCGACCTATGAACCAGGAGGTCAGGGTTCGATTCCAGGTCGGGGGGTGGGGGGGTGGGGGAGGGGTGGGGGAGGGAGATATGCCCGCAGTGCTCTCAATCCCCAGTAGGGGGTGTGCAGGAGGCAGCCGATCCATGATTCTCTCTCATCACGGATGTTTCTCTCTACCCCCTCCCTCTCCCTTCCTCTCGGACACCGATAAAAATATATTTTAAACAATGAAAAGAGCCCTGACCGGTGTGGCTCAGTGGATAGAGCGCCGGCCTGCGGACTGGAGGGTCCCGGGTTCGATTCCGGTCAGGGGCATGTGCCTTGGTGGCGGGCACATCCCCAGTGGGGGGCGTGCAGGAGGCAGCTGATGGATGTTTCTCTCTCATCGATGTTACCAGCTCTCTCTCCCTCTCCCTTCCTCTCTGTGGGAAATCAATAAAATATGTTTTTTTTAAAGAAAATGAAAAAGAAAAGAAAAAGCTTGGCCTTCAGAGTCGGGTGAGGACAGACACTGTTTTCTTTCTCCCCTTCCCTTCCGGCCTCGGAGAGCATGGCCCGCCTTTGTTTCTATTTTCATTTTTTAACATTTTTTTTTTTATTGGTTACAGAGAGCGAGGGAGGGAGAGAGATAGAGAGAGAGAAACCTCAATGGGAGAGAATCCTGGACTGGCTGCCTCCTGCACGCCCCCTGCTGGGGATGGAGCCCACACCCTGGGCGTGTGCCCCGACTGGGAATCGAACCCCGACCTCCTGGTTCATGGGCCGTCGCTCCGCCGTGGAGCCACACCGGGCGGGCGAGCATCATCGGCTTTTTTTTTGTTGTTGTTAAATATATTTTATTGATTTTGCACAGAGAGGAAGGGAGAGAGATAGAGAGCCAGAAACGTCGATGAGAGAGAAACATCGACCAGCCGCCTCCTGCACGCCCCCCACCGGGGATGTGCCCGCCACCAAAGTCCATGCCCTGGACCGGGATCAAACCCGGGACCTTTCAGGCCGCGGACCGACGCCCTATCCGCTGAGCCGCACCGGCTTCGACACCGTCCGCTTTCGAGGACCAGGTTTCCCCGGGAGTCCTCGGCCGAGCTGACCCCGAGCCTCAGGCTCCCGTTGGGGCCCTCCCTGCAGGGCGGGGACCCTGGCCTCTGCCCAGGCCTGAGCCCTGGGCGGGCGTGGGACCGGCGGGCGTGGAGGCGGCAGACGGGCTGAGCCCCAGGCCCCCGGGGGGGCTGAGCAGCCGCAGGGGGGCGAGGGGGTCGGGGACGTGGGGGTCTTTTCTGGAACCTTCCAGGGAGAAGGCCCGGGGGGCGGAGGGGGGGGAGGTACGCCAGCTCTGACTCAGGGGCAGATGCTCCGCCGATGTGACTGACGTCACTCGTTTTTACAACCGGAAACTCTGCCTCCCAGGCCTCCCCCCTTCCCGGCCCCCGCCCCCTCCGCCTCCGTCCCTGGTGGCCGTGCCCCCCCCCCGCCCGCCCAGCCCCTCCCCCTGCAGATGGCTTTCTGCTGTGTCCACGGTTGCCATGCCAACCGCTCGCATCTCCCCGCAGCCGGACCGCACGGAGCAGGTGTCCGTGAGGGTCTGCGCAGCGTCGGACGGGGACGCGGGCGGTGAATCGCGAGGCCCGTGGGGCAGGAGGGACGGGGCCCGGGGGCTGGGGACCGCGTCTCCGGCGAAGGCGGGTCATTTTCTGCCCCCACGGGCGGGGGGGGGGGGCGGGAGGGCGGGGTCTGTCCTCCCAGCGGGGCCTGGACTCCACGTCTTTTTTGTTAAATACATTTTTATTGATGTTCAGAGAGGAAGGGAAAGAGGGAGCGAGGGAGGGAGAGAGAAACATCCATCGGTGATGAGAGAGAATCATGGACCGGCTGCCTCCTGCACGCCCCCTACTGGGGATGGAGCCTGCAACCCGGGCCTGTGCCCGGACCGGGAACTGAACCCTGACCTCCTGGTTCCTAAGTTGATGCTCAACCACTGAGCCATGCTGGCCGGGCTCAGATAAGCTACTTAAATATGTATATTATTGACTTCAGAGAGGAAAGGGGAGGGAGGGATGGAGAGATAGAAACATCCATGATGAGAGAGAACCATGGATCGGCTGCCTCCTGCACACCCCCGCTAGGGATCGAGCCCGCCACCCAGGCCTGTGCCCTTGACGGGAATCGAACCCAGAACCCCTCAGTCCGCAGGCCGACGCTCTGTCCACTGAGCCACACCGGCCAGGGCTCAGACATCGCAGTGAGACCTCGGGGCACAGATGTGAACCCCGATCCCGCCTCCCCGCCCCCCCCCCCCCGTGTGCAGGGCAGTGGACAGACAGCGCAGCCGGGGCCCGACACTCTGGTCCTGCGTCTGAGCTCCCCTCCCCCACCCCCGGGCGCCGGGCTGCTCCCCTGGGTGGGTGCTGCGGACGGGGTTTGGCCTGGGCGTGTCCAGGGGCCACCCTGAGGCCAGGAGGGGACGGGGCTGAGCAGAATGGCCAGCACAAGCCCACAGCCGCGCGCCCGTGGCCATGGCGACGGAGGACCTAGAGCGCCCCCTGGCGACCGTTCTCAGCATATACATACACACACACACACACACACACACACACACACACACACCCGCGCCGGCTGTGGCTCAGATTACAGAGCACCGTTATTTTTCCTGGGTCTGGCTCCCGCCCCGCCTGCCTCCTCCCCTGGCAGGCTTCGTTTTACCTCGAAAAGAAATTGGTTTCGCCCGAAACCGGTGCGGCTCAGTGGACAGAGCGGCGTCGGCCTGCGGACGGAAGGGTCCCGGGTTCGATTCCCGTCAAGGGCATGGGCCTGGGTGGCGGGCACATCCCCACTAGGGGGCGTGCAGGAGGCAGCTGGTCCATGTTTCTAGCTCTTTATCCCTCTCCCCTCCTCTCTGTAAGAAACCAGTAAAATGTATTTTTTTAAAAAATTAAATAAGAAAAAAGAAATAGATCTGAGGTCTGCAGACCCTGCACTCATTCGCTCTGCGGACGTGGCTCTGCCCCGGTGCCGCCTGGTCCAGTCCCTGATGCCCCCACCTCCTCCTGGCAGCCTCTCTCCCCCCTGGAGCCCCCCCTCCAGCGCACAGCACCCCCACGCTCCCCGCAGCTCGTCACTGATCCCCCAGCTCCTGCCTGCAGCCCCAGGCTCCTCACACCCGTCTGGGGGCGGCCGGCGGGGGACTCCTCAGACAGAGGGGTGCACGCACCCGGTGGGCACTCCCCCTCCCCCGACACGCCCTGAGCACCCAGTCTGTGCTGCCCCCCAGCTCCCGGAGGCCACCAGAGGGCCCTGCCTGCAGAGTGGCAGGCGGCGCAGGCCTCCCCGGGCAGCTGGGTGCCCACCTGGCCCCAGAGCCCCCCTCAGCCTCCCCTCCCCCCTACAGGAGGGGGACCAGCTGGGGTTTCTGCCCCGGCCCAGCTGTCTGTCTGCCTTGGGAGGCGGCGGGGGCTGCCGCCCTCTGCTGGCCGGTCCCTGTTACTGCAGGGTCAGCATCCTCCCTGCCGGCAGGCCTGTGCCCTCCCAGAGCACCCTCCCCATTTCACAGGCCTGGGCGCTGCCCTGGGCGGGATGGCGCGGAGCCGGGCCGGGAGCCGGACCGGGAGCCGGGGCGGGCTCCGCCGCTGAGGCCCTCCGTGCTCCGGGGCCCTCAGTGCGTTTGTGGCTGTGGCTGTGGCCATGTTAGCAGAGGTCTGACCGGGGCACCCGCTGGGGGGCGGCGGGTCCCCCTCACTCACCGGCTCCCTCTCTCCTCCCCCCCCAGACCCAGAGTCCCAGCGGAAGAGGACGGTGCAGAACGTGCTGGACCTTCGCCAGAACCTGGAGGAGACCATGTCCAGCCTGCGGGGGTCCCAGGTGACCCACAGGTGAGCCGCCCGGTCCCCCTCCCCACACGGGGCCTTTCCCTCTGTGGTTCAGTTCCTTGTGTGTTTTTTGTTTGTTTTTTTAAACTATATTTTATTTAAAAATTTATTTTTACAGAGAGGAAGGGAGAGGGATAGTTAGAAACATCGATGAGAGAGAAACATCCATCAGCTGCCTCCTGCACGACCCCCACTGGGAACGTGCCCGCAACCAAGGTACGTGCCCTTGACCGGAATCGAACCCGGGACCCTTCGGTCTGCAGGCCGACGCTCCATCCACTGAGCCAAACCGGTTTCGGCTCGGTTCCCTATTTTTTTTCTTTATTTTTAAGTAGATTTTGATTTTTTTACAGAGAGGAAGGGAGAGGGATAGAGAGTTAGAAACATTGATGAGAGAGAAGCATCCACCAGCTGCCTCCTGCACGCCCCCCACCGGGGATGTGCCCGCCACCAAGGTCCATGCCCCTCAACCGGAATCGAACCCGGGACCTTTCAGCCCGCAGGCTGACGCTCCATCCACTGAGCCACACTGGTTTCGGCTCGGTTCCCTGTGTTTTTATTGATGTCAGAGAGGAAGGGAGAGGGAGAGAGAGAGAGAGAGAGGACCATCCACGGTGAGAGAGAGAGAAAAAAAATCGCTCACGGGCTGCCTCCTGCACGCCCCACGCTGGGGATGGAGCCCGCCACGGGGCCGTGTGCCCTGACCGGGAATCGAACCGGGACCTCTGGGTTCATAGGTCGATGCTCAGTCACTGAGCCACAGGCCCTCTTGTCTCTTTGGCCTGAAGCTCAGGGGGGACCCCACACAGCGTCCCCCGGACTCTGTGCCACGTGGGGGCGCCCTCCCTCCCCGCCCATCCCGGGGGCCTGGCCGCCTCCAGCTGCTGGAGCATCACCCTCCCGCAGTAACCCCCCCCCCCCCAGGGCATCCTGGCCTCAGCCCGTGACTCAGAGCTTCCCCACCCCCCCCCCCCGCCCCGGGGCTGCCCAGATGAGCTCATGCCACAGCGCGGGGGGGCGGGGGGGGGCGCGGGGAGCCAGCCAGCCGCCGGGTTGGGGAACCGTGGGGGTGAGAGACAGGAAGGCGCTGAGGGGGACCGGCCGCCTCTGCAGCTGGATGGGAAAGCGGTTCCTCCCGTCTCCCGGGGCCGGGCGGGAGGGGGGCGCGGGGAGAGGCCTTCCCCGGCCCGAGAGAGAGCAGGAGCGCGTTTGCATACCCCCGGCGACGGGGAGCTCACCCCCTCGCCAGCCTCCCAGCCCGAGGTGGGGATTGCCCCGGCTCAGAAGTGGAGCTACAGTCAGGCCGCTGGCCTGGTTGGCTAGGCCCGTGGTGGGCAAACGGCGGCTCTCGGGCCCCCGGAGGGCGGCTCTCCCACAGAACCCCACGGCCCGGGCGCGTCCGGGTGGGAGGCGTGGCGCCCGGAGGCGTTTGCGTTGGAACAACGTGGCTCTCCGGAGACGCGCCCGTCGTGGTGCTGTGGGCAGCGGGCTCCGTGGCCGAAGGGGTTTGCCGACCGCGGGGCCGGACGGAAGGGTCCCGGGTTCGGTTCCCTTGAGGGGCTCCAGCCCTGAGCTACGCCGCCGGCCGGGCTGAAATCTCGAGCATCCTCCTCCTGCCCCCCCTTTCCGCCCCCCCCCGGGACGGAGCTGGAACAGGCTGACCCTGGTGGCCCGCCCGCCCCTGCCGGGAAGGCAGGAGCCCCAGTGCCGAGAGGTCACACCCTGAGCGCCTCCTCCCCTCCCCCCGGGGAGGGCCCAGGCACCGCCCCCCGGGCCGAGCACTCTGAGCACCCAGCCCCCGGGCCGAGCACTCTGAGCACCCAACCCCCGGGCCAAGCTGAGCAGCCTGACCCAGGCAGGCGAGGCTGGGGGGGTGGGGGGGAGGGAGTGGTCTCAGGCCTCTGGCTTCTGTCTCCCTCTATGGCTGGCTCTCTGGCTACCCCGGACCAGGGCCACTCCTGCTGTTAGCACAGGTTCCTATGGTCCCCACGGCCTCCGGGAGGAGGTGGCCGGGGCAGGTGAGGGGTCCCGGGGGCAGGCTGTAGGGGACAGGAAGTGGCTCTGCCCCCAGTGACTCGTGCCCTCTGCCCTCTGCCCCCGCCCAGCTCCCTGGAGATGACCTGCTACGACAGCGACGACGCCAACCCCCGCAGCGTGTCCAGCCTGTCGAACCGCTCGTCGCCGCTGTCCTGGCGCTATGGCCAGGCCAGCCCGCGGCTGCAGGCGGGCGACGCGCCCTCGGCGGGCGGGAGCTGCCGGGCCGAGGGGCCGCCCGCCTGGTACCTACAGGGCGAGCGGGCCCACTACTCACACACCATGCCCATGCGCAGCCCCAGCAAGCTCACCCACATCTCCCGGCTGGACGCCGAGGACGCCGACCTCAAGTCCGGCTACATGAGCGACAGCGACCTCATGGGCAAGACGCTGACGGAGGACGAGGACATCACCACCGGGTGAGGGCGGGCCCTCGGCGGGGGCGGGGCGAGGGGTCAGGGGGCTCAGGGGGACCTGTGGGGGGGATCCCGGGCGTGTCTGCTGTGCTGGGACAGGGGGCCTCCATGTGCTGGTCTCCATCGCCCCGAAATGAATGCATTCTGTGTACTCTGGAGCTGATGGCTCCTCTCATTGGCCCCCCTGGATGTCAATCTGTGTTCTCTGGGGCTGATGGCTCCTCTCATTGGCCCCCCTGGATGTCAATCTGTGCACTCTGGAGCTGATGGCTCCTCTCATTGGCCCCCCTGGATGTCAATCTGTGTACTCTGGAGCTGATGGCTCCTCTTATTGACCCCCTGGCTGTCAATCTGTGTACGCTGGAGCTGATGGCTCCTCTCATTGGCCCCCCTGGCTGTCAATCTGTGTTCTCTGGGGCTGATGGCTCCTCTCATTGGCCCCCTGGATGTCATTCTGTGTACTCTGGAGCTGATGGCTCCTCTCATTGGCCCCCCTGGCTGTCAATCTGTGCACTCTGGAACTGATGGCTCCTCTCATTGGTCCCGGTGGCTGTCAATCTGTGTTCTCTGGAGCTGATGGCTCCTCTCATTGGCCCCCCTGGCTGTCATTCTTGTTCTCTGGGGTTGATGCCCCCTCTCATTGGTCCCCGTGGCTGTCATTCTGCGGTGTCCCCGCCCTAGTCCTTGACCTTCAAAAGAAGGCTGGCAGGTGGGAGGGGCCCTGGAAAGAGGTTGGTCCCAGTGCTTCTGCGTGGACCTTGGGCGACCTCACCTGCTTCCCCGTTTGTGCAAAGCGGGCGACAAGCCCACACCTGTCTGTCTGGAGGGGAAGCGTGGGGTGAGCGAGGGGGTCGCAGCGGCACCGCCTCCTCCCGGGTTCCCAGCCCGTGTCCCCGTTTTACCCGTTTCCCCCTCCCCCTACCGCCCTGGCTGCTCCTCCGGGGATTGTCTGTGCCCTCCCACCCCCCCTCAAACCCTCTGCTTCTTATCTTTCCCTTTTTTTAAATATATGTTTGTTGATTTCAGAGAGGAAGGCAGAGGGGGAGAGGCGTAGAAAGAAGCATCAGTGATGAGAGAACAGGGGATGGGCTGCCTCCCGCACGCCCCCCACTGGGGACCGAGCCTGTGCCCCGACCGGGAATCGAACCCCGACCTCCCGGCTCCTAGGTCGGCGCTCCACCCCCGAGCCCTGCAGGCCGGGCTCCTCTGAACCTTTCCAGCCCCAGTGGACGGCGGGGAGGGGTTTGTGGGGCCTCTGAGACCGGGTGGCAGCCGGGAGGGGGCGGGCGGACCGGACGGGGAGAAAGAGGCACAGGGACCTCCGGAGGGGGCGCACGGGCAGCGGCCGGGACCCGTCCTCCCGGGAAAACCCCCGCGGGTGCGAGAAGCCGTCCCAGGCCGCCCACGGCCCCCTCCCGCCCAGGGGTGAACCGGGAGGGGGACCGGGAGGGACCGGGCGGGGCCGTCCATCGGAGCCGGCTGCTCCGAGCAAAACAGCTGACGCCTGTGGGGTTGTTTATGGCCTGAAAATCCCGGGCCGGACCTCAGACCTCACGCACACTCGGCTCCGCCGGCGGCCTGCAGCTGGGGCCCGGGGAAGCCAGCCGGCCGGCCGCGCCCCTGTGCTCCGTCCGAGCTGGAGCAGGGCAGGAGGGGGCGGTAGGGGCAGCCGGGCTATTTTCATATATTTTTTAAAAAATATATATATACATATATATTTTTTTTTATTGATTTTTTTACAGAGAGGGATAGAGAGCTAGAAACATCGATGAGAGAGAAACATCCATCAGCTGCCTCCTGCACGCCCCCCACTGGGGATGTGCCCGCAACCAAGGTCCGTGCCCTTGACCGGAATCGAACCCGGGGCCCTTCCGCCCGCAGGCCGGCGCTCTGTCCGCTGAGCCGCGCCGGTGTCGGCTGCTTTCACATTTTCCTAAGCGAGCCGGTGTTTCATGCTCGTCTCCTTCGCCCGCTTCCCTCCCCTGGAAGCAGGCCAGCTGTTGGCACTTAAACGTTGGCGCCCACACGGATCACCGCCTGACCCCGTCCGCCGCGGTGACACCGGACACCCTCAGCTGCGGCTGCGGAGTGTCCGGGGTGACAGCTCGGACCTCTGCCTCCTGAAAAGCGGAGAGGAATTTCTGTTTCCTAAAAATAGTTCGGTCTGGAATCCGGAGATAAGGTGTGTGGCCCTGGCCAGCTTGGCTCAGCGGGTAGAGCGTCGGCCCGCGGACGGAAGAAGGGTCCCGGGTTCGATTCCGGTCAAGGGCACGTCTCTCGGTCGCAGGCTCCTCCCCGTGCGGGAGAGGCAGCCCACCGGTGTGTTCCTGTCACTTCGATGTGTCCCTCTGTCTTTCCCTCTCTCTTCCACCTTTCCTAAAAGTCAGCGGGGAAAATATCCTCGGGTGAGGAGGAACAAAAAGACAATCATTTAAAAAATGATAATAAGGCCCTGACCGGTGTGGCTCCGTGGATAAAGCATTGGCCTGCGGACAGAAGGGTCCCGGGTTCGATTCCGGCCAAGGGCACGGACCTTGGTGGCGGGCACGTCCCCAGTGGAGAGGGTGCAGGAGGCAGCTGGTTGGTGTTTCTCTCTCATCGATGTTTCTCTCTCTCCCTCTCCCTTCCTCTCTGTGAAAAATCAATGAAATATATATATATATATATATGTATTTTAATTAAAAGCAGGTGAAACCGGTGTGGCTCAGTGGACAGAGCGTCGGCCTGCGGACGGAAGGGTCCCGGGTTCGATTCCGGTCAAGGGCATGGACCTTGGTGGCGGGCACATCCCCGGTGGGGGGCGTGCAGGAGGCAGCTGATGGATGGATGTTCCTCTCTCATCGTTGATGTTTTCAACTCTCTCTCTCCCTCTCCCTTCCTCTCTGAAATCGATGAAGATATATTTAGAATTTTTTTAAATGAGGGCTTTGCTGGGTCGTCTCGGGGGTCGGTCCTCGCTGCTCATCGCCGTACATGTTTCTTGCCTCTCGCTGCCGGCCGAGCGAGCAGGCGGCTCTGGAAGCGCTGGAGGCTGAGGGGGCGGGCGGGGGGGCCGGGGAGAGACAGCCGGCTTGTGGCTCCTCCGGTGGCTCGCTGCTCCGTGTGTGGCTGGATGCCCCAGGCTCCCCCGCCCCCTCCCCCCCACCACCGTCACCTCCCCCTGCCCTCCCGCCCCGGCCTGCCCCCTTGAACTGCGCCTGGGGCCCTGGAGCAGCTGCGAATCGTTTCCTCTCTGGCTCTGGGGTGCCCTGACGTTGAAACATGTCAAATAAAATAAACCGGAGCCCCCCCCTCACCCCCCCCCCCCCGCCTCCTCCCAGCTGGCTCTGTGCTCCCCGAGTCAGGGCGCCCGGCCTTAAAGGGACAGCGCGGGGCCGAGCAGAGCGGCTGGGGCCTCTGCTGCCCCCCCCCGGGGACCCCCAGGGGCAGCTGGGCCGGGCCTGGCTGCGGGCCCGGGGACCATGAGGCTCGGGGTGCAGGCGGGGTGGGGGTCCCCCGCTGGGGAGGCCCCAACGTCCGCTTCAGGCAGGAAGCAGGTTCTGCCCTTGAATCGCGTCGGATCTAAAAGGAGGGGGGATGGCCTGGCCGGTGTGGCTCAGTGGATAGAGCGTCGTCGGCCCGGTCCCGGGTTCGATTCTGCTCAAGGGCACAGGCCTGGGTTTCGGGCTCGATCCCCAGTAGGGGGCGTGCAGGAGGCAGCCGATGGATGTTTCTGTCTCTCTCTCTCTCCCTCTCTCTCTCTGAAATCAATCAATCAATCAATCAATCAATAAAGGGAAATAGCCCCCCGGCCGGCGTGGCTCCGCGGTTGAGCATCCACCTCTGAACCAGGAGGCCAGGGTTCGATTCCCCGTCAGAGCCCATGTCTGGGGTTGTGGGCTCCATCCCCAGGAAGGGGGGCGTGCAGGAGGCCGCCGGTCTGTGATTCTCATTATTGATGTTTCTGTCTCTCCCTTTCCCTTCCTCTCTCAGATCAACAAAAAATATATATTAAATTTTTTTTAATAAAAAGAGGGAACGTGGGGAGGAAAAGAAGGAGGGTGTAGAGTCAGAGAGACCCCCAGCTCTGGAAGCACCCCTTCATTCCTAAAACAGAATGGGGTGGGACCAATTTGGGGTGGGACTGGCCGCCTCGTGACTGGGGTCCCCGCAGACCCCGCAGGGCTGGCTGGCGGAGGGCGGGAGGGAGCCAGGTATTCCAGAGGGGCCCCCATCCCCCGGCTGGAGGGATGCTGGTCGCCAAGGCAACGGATGCAGGCGGAAGCTGCGTGCGCTGGGAGCCGCCCCTCCTCCCCGTGTCCTAGTAACCTACAATCGCTGCCTGCCGGGGGCAGGCGCTGGGCAGACGGCAAACAATTTGGTTGACGAACAGGCGGGAGACGAAGTGGAGGAGATGGGTGTGGCCCTCCCACCCGGGGTGCTCACCTGCCTGTCTCCTCTGGCTTCGTCAGCCTCCTCCCTTCCTCCGCTCTCGCTCGCTAGGATTCCTGGGGAAATGTCCTCGGTAAGAGTTAGCGAAATAAATAAATAGAAGATAGAATATCGTGTCGTGCATCCAACGGGGTGCTCCGGAGACGGCACTCCTGGAAAACCAACCTGTAGAAGTCCTCACCTAGATTCCATTTTATGTTAAATATTTTTTTATTTATTTAGGTTTTATTTTATCTTAAATATTTCATTTATTTTTTTATTTTTATCTAGGTTCCATTTTATGTTAAATATTTTATTTATTTAGGTTTTATTTTATTTTAAATATTTCTTTCTTCTTTTTTTTAATATTTGTTGTTGTTGTTGGAAATCTACCCATGCGTGACCCGAGAGCCCCTGCTGATTTGTGCTTTTCTGGGTTGGTCTGTTCTCTTTCTCTTTTTCTTTTTTTTAAATATATTTTTTATTGATATTTTTTACAGAGAGGAAGGGAGGGGGATAGAGAGTGAGAAACATCGATGAGACACCAATTCAGCTGCCTCCTGCACACCCCCCCCCCCCCACTGGGGATGTGCCTGCAACCAAGGCACATGTCCTTGACCGGGATCGAACCCGGACCGTTCAGTCTGCAGGCCGACGCTCTACCCACGGAACCAAGCCAGTCAGGGCTGCTGGTCTATTCTTTTATTTATTTAATTTTTTCTTAATATAGTTTTATGGATTTCAGAGAGAGAGGGAGAGGGAGAAAGAGATAGAAACCTCCATGATGAGAGAACATCATGGACCTGCTGCCTCCTGCACGCCCCCCACTGGGGATGGAGCCGCCACCCGGGCCTGTGCCCCGACCGGGAATCGCACCGTGACCTCAGGTTCATAGGTGGACGCTCACCACTGAGCAACACTGTCCGGGCAGAAGGGCCGGTCTCTGGCCCCCGGTCCCTGTGGGCGTCTCCAGGTTGAGACCCGGGGACAGATCCTCACCCCTGACCCGTCCTCTCCTCGGCCCCTTTCCGTCTCGCTTCCCTCGGCTGCGCGCTCTGGCTTCTGTCTCGGCCCCCTGGGTCCGATGACAGGGCCGGGCAGGGCGGCCGCCGTGTGGACAGGCTCAGGGCTGGGCTTCCCGGGCGCTGGGGCTCCGCGGAGTGTCCTTGGACGCGGAGGCCAGAGCTTATCGCCGCCGCCCTCACCAGGAGTCACGCGGGCGGCCAAGCCGCGGTGCTGGGGCGGCTGGGGAGACGGCGGGGAGGGGCCGGGGGGCGGGCGGGCTCTGGGAGATGGGCACGTGCAAAGGCCCTGTGGTCAGGCCGGGAGCGTGATCAGGGCCCTGCAGGGCGGGCGGCGTGGCTGCAGCCAGGGGAAGGGGAGAGGGGTCAGAGGTGAGGTCCGAGGGGCCGGGGGTCTGTACTTCCCTCCTGAGCGAGCGGGGGGAGCTCCGGGCAGGCTTCGGGGAGGGAGCGAGGGCATCGGACGCGTTTGCAGAGGGTCTGCCTGGCCGGTCTGGGGAGGAGAAGCCTCTGGGACCAGGGAGAGCCCGCAGCTCGGAAAGGAGACGCTGGTCTCGTGATAGACTGAAGGGGGTGCTGGCCCCAGAGGGCAGGCCGGCTGCGGGGAGGCCCTGAGGCTCAGAGAGACTGTGTTTCGGTTTGGATGCAGAGGTCAGAGGTCAGAGGTCCAGCTCTGGGATGGAGAGCCTGGAGCAGTGGCTGCTCTGCCTGCTCCAAACGATTGCTTCCAGCCCAGGGACCTGAGCTTGGAGGTCACAGACCCATGAGCACACACCCACAGACTCATGCACACCAGTGCACTCACACACGGGCACACCTGTGCACACCCACACACAGGCACACCTTGCACACTCACACACATGCACATGCACATATGCACACACAGGCACACACACACATGCGCACACTCACACAGACATGTGCACACTCACACACAGGCACACAGGCACACACACATAGGAACACACTCACACAGACATGTGCACACCTGTGCACAGGCACACACGGGCACACGCACACGGCCCAGGGAGGCCAGCCTGGGTCCCTCCGTCCAGTGGCAGAAGCTACCTCTCCCTGTCTCCATCCCCATCGTCCCATCTGCCCGTGTTCTGGAGCCACACAGGCCCCGAGGCTGGGGGGGGGGGTGCTGCGCCGGCCGGAACAGTAGCTCTCTGTCCGGCGGGAGGTGTCCTCTCCGAGCCCCGCTGCCCCCGCTGCGGGGGGGGGGGGGACGGCAGGTCTCCTCGGAGGTCGTGTAAATATTTGCAGAGCGGGAGGCAGCTGGAGCGGCCCCTTCCTCCTGCTGGCCTGGGCTCCCGAGACGCAGCTGGCCTCGGGCGCGCTCTGGACACCGCGCTCTGGACACCGCGTCCTGCCTCTTCTCCCCCCCACCCCGCGCTGTGGCCCCAACCGGCCCTCCAGGCCTCCCTCCTGAGCCCGGGCTGGCCTGGGATCGGCGGTGGCTCCAGGGCGTCTTAGGTCGGCGCTTGGGACAGGTGGGAGGTGGGGGGAGAGCGTTGTAGTGATGTCGTCGCCGTGTTTCTGTGACTTAAAGAAATTGGGGTGTCATCGGCCCACCGCCTCCGAAACATGGGGAACCCGGCTACTGGACCCCACTCGGTAAAAATATTTCCATTGACCTCAGAGCGGGAGGGAGCGGGGACAGAAACCCCCACGAAGAGAGAGAACCACCGATTGCCCCACCCTGGGGACGGAGCCCGCCCCCCGGGCCTGTGCCCTGACCGGGAATCGAACCCTGACCTCCTGGTTCCTAGGTCGACGCTCCACCGCTGAGCCGCACCGACCAGGCACCAATCCCTTTCTTTCCTGCTGTGCGGCTCAGTGGCTAGCGCGTCGGCCTGCGGGCCGAAGGGTCCCGGGTTCGGTTCCGGTCAAGGGCATGGACCTTGGTGGCGGGCACGTCCCCGGTAGGAGGTGTGCAGGAGGCAGCTGATGGGTGTTTCTCTCTCCTCGGTGTTTCTAATTCTTTATCCCTCTCTCCCTTTCCTCTCTGTGAAACATCAATAAAATATATATATTTTAAAAATAAATAGAAAAAATAAGGGAGGGTCGCTTTCCCACCATCCGCCGGAAGTCCCCCTGGACGGAGGCACAGACCCTCTTGTGTGGTGGGAGCCGTGTTCGCCCACCCCCACCCCCACCCCCACGCACATCTGGCTCCCAGTGACCAGTGCCCGGGGCTGGAGACACGCTGGGCTGCACCCAGAGGTCGCAGGAGGAGGGTGGCACCCCCCACACACACCCCACCCCCGTGGGGAGGTCCCCGAGCCCCGGCCTGGCCCTCAGCCTCTGGGCAGGACTGGCTCCCTGCATTTATTCTCATTTATTCTAATTTCCCCAGCCTGGAAAGGGCCTCCCCTCTGTGCCCGCGGGCACCCCAGGGGTTCACCGCTGTGGCCCGGATGGGGGAGGAGGCCCCGCCCAGCTGCACCTGGGCTCAGGGACCCCAATGCCCCCGCCGCCCCGGGTCCCCCCGGAGGATCTGGGAGCTCCCAGCCCGGCTGCACCCCGAGCTCCCAGCCCCGGGCCCCCGCACCCCGGCTCCCTCCGGACCACCCCCCTCCCGCTCCCCTGGTTGTCCAGGGTCACGGCCCCCCAGCCCCGCTGCACCCCGGCTCTAGGGGCCCCCAGGGTGGCCATTGCGGCGTCCCTTTGTCTACCTGCCCGGCCGTTAAAGGGCCCGCGCGCCCTGGGCCCGGGGCGGAGCCGGAGCGGAGGAAACGGGCGCTGCGCCTTTAAGGGGGGCGGGGCCGGCCGAGGGGGCGGGGCCGCCGGCTGGGCTCCGGCCTCCGCGTGGCCGGCGCTCCCCTCGGTCGGTCCAGCGCGGGCTCGGGGTGCACGGCGGTTCGGGGCCCGGCGCCCCCCGGAATGGCCGGAGCCGGGAGGATGCTGCCCCCGCCCCCGCCCCGGGCGCGGCGGGCCCTGCGCCTGCCCCGCAGGTGAGCCCCGCGCCCCCCACTCCCCCCGGACCCGGTTCTGGGGTGCGGTTTGCAGCCCCCCATAGGGGCCCCCCAGCCCTACCCCGGCCCCCGCGGCTGCAGCCGGCGGGGAGGGGGTCGCCTCTGGCCTGGGGCTGGGGGCTGGGGGGCAGCGGCCTCCCCGGTACATGCACGAGGCTGGGGCATTTGGGGGAGTCGGGGCGGGTGTGGGGTGCTCGGGGGCCCGCGCGGACCGGGGAGCAGGAAGGCCGGGCCTCGCTGGGACCCCCCGGAGCCCGGATCGGAGCTGAGACAATGGCACAACTTGATTGAACTTGGATGGTTGCAGGGAGAGCGTGCGGGGCGGGGGGGGGGGGGGGGTGCTGGGGACCCGGGATCCAGGAGGGGGTGCAGCCCCTGACCCCGCTCAGCCATGGCCCCCCACCTCCGGGAGCTCTGGGTGCCTCCTGGGCTGGAAGGAGGGGGAGGTGGGGGGAGAAGGGGGGACTGAGGGGCGTGGATGGGATTTGTGACCCCCCCATCCTTCCGGGAGGGGCTGGGGCCCCTGGGGGAGGGGGTGCCCTGTGGGGGGGCGGCGGGCAGACCACCCTGAGAGGTGAGGACTCTGCGCCAGGCTCCCCATGGAGTAGGGGATGGGGTCCCTGGGGCCTGAGGAGGAGGGGCCGGGTCTGCCCGGCCTGTGGCCCGGGACGTGGGGGGAGGGAGGGAGGGAATGGGGCTGCAACCGCTCGCCCCTCAGGAGCCCAGACTGGCCCCCGGCCGCCCGGCCGCCCGCCCCAGCTCCCTCGGCGGGCGCCCAGGTCCCCCCGGGCCCCGCGTGGGAGCCGGAGCAGTGGCCCCGCCGGGGAGGGGAGTCCCCTGGAAGCCGGAGTCCTGCTGGCCCCGGACTGCGGTCCCCGCCCCGCAGGACAGATGGCCGCTCCCTCTGTGAATCCGCGCCCCAGGATGTGTCTGCGTTGACTTTTTAGAGAGAGTGGCAGGAAGGGAAAGAGAGAGAAACGTGGACGGAGACACATCCCTTCGCTGCCTCATCCCACGCGCCCCCCCCCCTCCCTGAGACCTGGGGCTGGGGATGGAGCCTGCAGCCGAGGGACGGGCCCTTGAGCGGAATCGAACCCGGGACCCTTCTTCGGTCCTCGGCGGGGGGTAGGGGGGGAGAGGGGGGAGCCAGGGGTCTTACTTCCAGTGAGACCCGTCTGAGCGGAGCCTGGAGTCAGACCTCCCCATTTCTGCAGCCAGAACCCCCTTCAGATCAAACGAGGGGTGCCCAAGGCACGTTACCCTGGGCCGAACCCCCTCCCCCCGCCCGTGCTCTCCCTGCACCCCCCCGCCCCCCACCCCACCCCCTCTCCCAGCCCCTCACACCTTCCCTCCCTCGCTGCCCTGTCTGAGTGAGGCCACCGTTTCAGTTTGAATGGGTTTCTCCCCGCCCCCTTCCTCTGCTCTGCCCCGCCCCACCTCGCCCCTCCCTGCCCTGCCTCACCCCACCCCTCCCCTCCCTGCCTCACCCAGGACACCCGGGCTTTGCACCGGGGCCACCGCGGTTTGCCGATTGCTCACCGGGCTCCTCGCCTCCGGGCAGGTGCGCCCAGGTGGGGGCCTGCCTGCCGTGGTCCAGGGAGGGGTGCGGTCCAGGGAAGGGTGCGGGCCGCAGGGCACCTGCCCTGCCTTCGCCTGTGGGGCGGGCGGGGCCGGTGGTCCCCTCCCCTCCAGGCCGGATGCTCAGGACGGTGGGGGGGGGCGGCGGGATGGCGGCGGGGATGTAGTTAAAGGGCGGTCAGCCCTCCGGCTGCCCGGAGGCGGCCGTAAAACGTAATGACCCCGGGCTGCCCCCGGCTCCCGGCTTCAGAGGGCCGGACGCCTCAGCCCCGGCCTCCTCTGGGGGCAGCGCTGAGCTTCCCGCGTAAGAAGGACGTTCGGGGTCCATGGGGGGGAGAGGGGTCAAAGAGACCCCCCCTGCAGGCGCCCCGGAGGCCGTTAGAGGTGTGAGGTGTGGGGATGGGGGGGGAATGGCTGAATGGCCCTCAGGCTCTCCGTGACCAGCTTAGGGTGAGCTGAGCGGGATCCGTCCTCGTCCCTCCGCTCGCTGGCAGCAGCTGGCTTCCCGCCCCCCCTGCCTGGGACTGATGGCTCCAGAGGCTCCGGCTTCAGGTCGGACCGGTCCCCGGTGCCGGTGCCGTGTGCCTGCGGGCTCATTGGCGCCGGTCCGGTCCGGTCCGGTCCGGTCGTGGCTCCTGGGACAGAGCAGCGGGTCAAACAGAACCCCTGTCCCGCACACAGGCGAGGCTCTCATTCCGTCCCTGCAGGCTGCCCGGGGCTTATCCTAAATCCCCCTCCGGACCGGCCTGCCCGAGGGGGTCTGATCCCCAGGTCCCTCCTCGGCCTGAGGCTTAAAGACAGGTTTTCCGCAGCTTCTCCCTGGAAGCCGCCGGCCCCCTCTGAGCCGGGAGGGTTGGTTCGAGCCCAGCAGGCGGGCGGATGGATGGGGAGACGGGCGGGCGTAGTCCGGAGAGGGGAGAGGTGTTAGTGTCGCAGTCTGTAGCCTGAGGCATTGGATTCCGGTGAACTTTCCGTTTTATTTTCACTTCCGTCTTCCTGGTTGTTCTTTTGTTTTGTTTTGTTTTTGTTTTTAAACTTCTCTAAGGAGCCGAAACCGGCTCAGTGGACAGAGCGTCGGCCTGGGGACAGAAAGGTCCCGGGTTCGATTTCCAGTCAGGGGCACGTGCCTCGGTGGCGGGCACATCCCCAGTGGGGGGGCGGGGGGCTGTGCAAGAGGCAGCCGATCGACGATTCTCTCTCATCGATGTTTCTGACTCTCGATCCCTCTCTCTTCCTCTCTGTTAAAAAAAATCAATTAGAAATACGTTTATAAACTTCTCTAAGGATTAGGCCTGAAGCCCCCACACGGATCGCCCGGCCTTGGAACCCAGGTTCCCCCTCAGAGAGCCCCCGAGAGCCCCCTAGCCGGTCGGCCCCGCTGTCCCCCCCATGGTAACCACCCGCCCAATGCCTGTTTTCGGGCCTCAGGGACGGCTCTCCTCCCACCGGGGGGACGGGAGGGGCGGACGGAGCTGGGGGAGGACTCGGCGTTCACCCAGCCGGACCCCCACGTCCGTTTGCGGCTTTTGATGTGTGTCCGTATTTATTTCTACGCGTGAATACGCTTGCTTATTTATTTCTGTTCATTCTCACCCGAGGATTTCCCTCCAAAAAAAATGATATTTCAGAGAGAGTGGAAGGGAGGGAGGGAGAGAGACAGACAGACAGACACCCGTGTCGCTGGGTGGCCTCCCGCGGGCGCCCCTGACCCGGGGCCGGGGATGGAGCCTGTGTGTGCCCTCGGCCGGAATCGAACCCGGGACCCCCGTCCGCAGGCCGGGGCTCGGCCCCTGGAGCCAGGCCGGCGGGGCGTCACGCCTGTTATTTCTCTCCCTCCGATCGCCCTTCGTGGCCGGCATGTCCTGCCTGCGCAGGGCGTGCTTCCTTTCTTGCGGTTTTTGCGTGTTTTCTGTTTCACCTTGAACACCTGCGTGGCGTTCGCTGCTGTTTTTCCCTCCGGTGAGATCCCGGCAGCCACTCCGGGGTTCGGCGTTAAGATGCCTTTTTGTTCTCCTTCTTCTTGTCCGAGGGGCTTCAGAGTGGGTGGGAGATGGGCTCAGTCTGAGAGAGAGAGAGAGAGAGAGAAGGAGGGACGGACAGATGGAGGGAGAGAGAGGGAAGGAGGGACAGAGAGAGGGAGGGAGGGAAGGAGGGAGAGAGAGAAAGAGAGAGAGAGAGAGAGAGAGAGAGAGAGAGGGAGGGAGGGAGGGAGAGAGAGAGGAAGGTCTTTGACCGGGCAGAGCGGGCTTCCCTCGGATGCCGACCTCTGACCCCGACCTCTGACCCCAGGCACAATGTGCTATTCAGCCCTCGTGCTGGGAGGGGACCCCTGGCCGCTCAGGGCCGGTCGGGCAGAGGAAGCCATCGGTGAACGGAGGAGCCGAGCGACGGAGGCCGTTCATTTGGAGGTGACCGGGAAGGCGCAGGGACCTCTAACAGGGCAGCTCCCCCCGCCCCCCCAAACCCGGGCGCTGACCCTGCCCCCCACCCCGCACCCCGGGGTGAGAGGGGGGCAAGCCCACCTTCCGTACGTCCTGGGTCAAGGGCACCGCCAGCTCCCGTTCCGTGCCATGTCTTCCTTTTTCTTTTTCTTTTATTTATTGATCTCGGGGAGAAAGGCAGAGGGGGGGAGAGAGAGAGAGAGAGAGAGAGGGGCATCCACGATAAGAGAGCATCACGGACCGGCCGCCTCCTGCACGCCCCCGGCTGGGGATGGAGCCCGCCAAAACCCCGGGCCTGTGCCCTGACGGGGACTCGAACCCTGACCTCCTGGTTCCCAGGTCGGCGCTCCGCCCCGGAGCCCCGCCGGCCGGGCCTGAGTGTCCTTATCCTGAGGGTTTCGGGGATGTGAGCCCGGACGCCGGGCCGGTTGGCGAGGAAGGAGCCCTCGCCCTCCCCGGGCGGCTCCGTAGATAGAGGGTCCCGGGTTCGATTCCGGGCAAGGGCACGGGCCTGGGTGGCGGGCACATCCCCGGTGTGTGTGTGCCCTACATTCCTTCCTGATGTAAAGCTTTCCAATCGCAGCGTCCGCCTGGCCGCTAATAGTGCGTTAATAACAGGTCCCGATACGTCAGCCAGTCACCGCGTCTCGGAGACACAGCCTCGCGGGCGGGGGCGGGGTGGGGGGTGAGGTTTGGGAGTCGCCAGAGGCAGCGGCTGTGTCTCCCGGTCACGCGGGCGGAGGGCAGGCCCCGGGGAGGGTTTTCGGTGTCGGCCACACCACGACGCTGCCTTCCGCGCCTTCCTGTCTCCCTCTGGACCAACCTGACAATCAGACACCCTCGGCGTGGCCCGCGGTCTGCCCTCGTGTTTCTGGAGAGCGGGGAGGACGGGGAGGGGAAGGAGGGGCAGGGCTGGGAGGGCCGAAGGTGCAGCCCTCGGACCCTTAACCCAGGCCTGTGTGACTTCTGAGGTTTCCTTTTTTCTGTTTTTAAAAATATATTTTACTGATTTTTTTTCCTCCAGAGAGGAAGGGAGAGGGACAGAGAGATAGAAACATCGATGAGAGAGAAACATCCACCAGCCGCCTCCTGCATGCCCCCCGCTGGGGATATGCCCGCCACCAAGGTCCATGCCCGTGACCGGAATCGAACCCTGGACCCTCCAGTCCGCAGGCCGACGCTCTGTGCCCTGAGCCACACCAGCTAGGCCGCTGGTCAGCAAACTCTTCAGTCCGCAGAGCCAAATAGCAACAGCACGACGACTGAAATTTCGTCGGAGAGCCACATTTTTTAACGTAAACTTCTGACGCCACGTCTTCCACACAGACTCGCCCGGGCCGTGGGGTTTTGTGGAAGAGCCGCCCTCCAGGGGCCAGAGAGCCGCAGTTTGCCGACCACTGGGTTAGGGTTCATCATTGATGTTTCTATCTCTCCCTTTCCATCCCTTCCTCTCTGAAATCAATAGAGGGGGGAAAAATTGTAAAAAAAAAAAAAAAAAGCCGAAACCGGTGTGGCTCAGTGGATAGAGCGCCGGCCTGCGGACGGAAGGGTCCCGGGTTCGATTCCGGTCAAGGGCATGGACCGTGGTTGCAGGCACATCCCCAGTGGGGGGCGTGCAGGAGGCAGCTGATGGATGTTTCTCTCTCATGGATGTTTCTAACTCTCCTTCTCCCTTCCTCTCTGTAAAAAACCGATAGAATATATATTTTAAACAAGGAAAAGGCGAGGAAGGAGCCTTGGTTCCCATCCCTCCCTCCCCTGTGAGAGGCGGGGGGGACTCCCTGAAACCGGAGAGAAGGCAAACAAGCGGGCGCCGAGTCAGCATCCTCCACAGCTGGCCCTGATTACAGAGGGAGGGAGGGGCCGGGCCTGGGCTCCGGCTCTGCTGTCTCCCCGTCCCTCTGTCCCGCCGTATGTCCGTCCCCCCGCGGCCGCCGCAGCTCGGAAACAGGCTCTCCCCGCTCCCGGCGCCCTCACCTCTCTGTCTGCGCCCGCCCCCGCCCCTGCAATCACCCCCCTCCCCTGCAATCACCCCTCCCCCCCTGCAATCACCCCTCCCCCCTGCAATCACCCCTCCCCCCTGCAATCACCCCTCCCCCCCTGCAATCACCCCTCCCCCCTGCAATCACCCCTCCCCCCCTGCAATCACCCCTCCCCTCCTGCAATCACCCCTCCCCCCCTGCAATCACCCCCCCCCCCCTGCAATCACCCCTCCCCCCCTGCAATCACCCCCCCCTGCAATCACCCCCCCTGCAATCACCCCTCCCCCCTGCAATCACCCCTCCCCCCTGCAATCACCCCCCCTGCAATCACCCCCCCCTGCAATCACCCCCCCCTGCAATCACCCCTCCCCCCTGCAATCACCCCTCCCCCCTGCAATCACCCCCCCTGCAATCACCCCTCCCCCCTGCAATCACCCCCCCCTGCAATCACCCCTCCCCCCTGCAATCACCCCTCCCCCCTGCAATCACCCCTCCCCCCCTGCAATCACCCCTCCCCCCTGCAATCACCCCTCCCCCCTGCAATCACCCCTCCCCCCTGCAATCACCCCTCCCCTGCAATCACCCCCCCCCCCCGCCATCACCCCCCCCCGCAATCACCTCTCCCCCCTGCAATCACCCCTCCCCTGCAATCACCCCTCCCCCCTGCAATCACCCCTCCCTGCAATCACCTCTCCCCCCTGCAATCACCCCTCCCCACAGGCGGGCCCAGCGAGCCGCGCGGAGGCCCCTGACCGATGGGGTTGCATCCACGGGGTCCGAGCCACTGGCCGGCTGAGCGGTCGGGGGTCTCGGAGGGGCACGTGGCCCCGGGTCCCGGTGTGGGCTGCGGGCGCCGGGCCCTGCCACCCCTCTGACCGATGCACCAGGCGCCGGCGTTCCAGACGCCAGGAGGCCGGCTCCGGGTCCGAGCCTGGCCCCCCTCCCCGCCCCAGGCCCCGGGGCGCGGCAGGGTTTCCCCCGTGTGGTCACCGCCTGTCTGCCCGCAGCCCCCGGCCGTTCGCGCCCGAGGAATGGCGGCCCGGCCGGCGGGGAGGGGGGGGAGGGACACCGCGGGAGAGCCGTCTGGGCGGACGGCCAGGCCGGCCACCAGCTGCCGGGGCGGCCCTGCTGTCCCAGCGGGGAGGCTGTGCCTGCCCGGCCCGGCCACGTGAACACATCCACACAAACAGCCGCCAGCAGAGCCCTGGCCTCCCGCAGCCCCTGCGCCTGCAGAGGAGACGCCCTCCCCCGGCCCCGCCCCCCCCCGTTCTCGGACCCTGGCTTCAGTGCCAGGAGGTGGGGGGCGGGGGGTGAGAGGCAGAATCTGCCGTTCCTGCGGCCCCGGGTGGGGGTTAATTTATTACACAGGACGCCCGGCCCCTGTGGCTCAGGGGATGGACCGTCGTCTGCCCAGGAGCCAGGAGGTCCGGGTTCGATGCCCGGTCAGGGCACAGGCCCGGGTGCCGGGCTCCGTCCCCAGTGGGGGGCTCCATCCCCAGTGGGGGGCGTGCCGGAGGCCGCGGATCCATGACTCGCTCTCATCAGGGACGTTTCTCTCCCTCCCTCTCCCTCCCTCTGAGATCAGTTGTAAAAACAAGCATGGAGGCGGTCAGCGGGGAGCCGGGCCTGCTTGTGCAATCGGGTTCATCCCCGTCCACCTCTCTCCCGGCCGCTGACCTCTGTCCCCGGCCGCTGACCTCTGTCCCCCCCCGCTGACCTCTCTCCCCCCTGCTGACCTCTGTCCCCCCCGCTGACCTCTCTCCCGGCCGCTGACCTCTGTCCCCGGCCGCTGACCTCTGTCCCCCCCCGCTGACCTCTGTCCCCGGCCGCTGACCTCTCTCCCCCCCGCTGACCTCTGTCCCCCCCGCTGACCTCTCTCCCGGCCGCTGACCTCTGTCCCCGGCCGCTGACCTCACTCCCAGCCCCTGACCTCTCCCGCCCCCACTGACTTCTGTCCCCCCCGCTGACCTCTGTCCCCCCGCTGACCTCTGTCCCCCCGCTGACCTCTGTCCCCCCCGCTGACCTCTGTCCCCCCGCTGACCTCTGTCCCCCCGCTGACCTCTGTCCCCCCCGCTGACCTCTGTCCCCCCGCTGACCTCTGTCCCCCCCGCTGACCTCTGTCCCCCCGCTGACCTCTGTCCCCCCGCTGACCTCTGTCCCCCCCGCTGACCTCTGTCCCCCCGCTGACCTCTGTCCCCCTCCCCCCCGCAGCTGGGATGAGAGCAGCTCCATCAGCAGCGGGCTCAGCGATGCCTCCGACAACCTCAGCTCCGAGGAGTTCAACGCCAGCTCGTCCCTCAACTCCCTCCCGACGACCCCCACGGCCTCCCGCCGCAGCTCCGCCGTCGTGGTGCGTCAGTGCGCGCGTTCGCGCCGGCCCGCGCTCCACCCACTGAGCCGCACGGCCAGGGCTCAGCTTTTTTTTAAAAGAAAGCAGTCGGATGCGCGGGGTGTCTTCTGCTGGACCCCCCGGTGTGGGTGGGCAGCCTGGGCGGCCGTACGCCTCGGGGAGCAGGGCCCCAGCAGCCGGGAGTCCCCCCAGCAGCCAGGAGGCCCCCCAGCAGCCAGGAGGCCCCCCAGCAGCCAGGAGTCCCCCCAGCAGCCGGGAGTCCCCCCAGGAGCCAGGGGTCCCCCCCAGGAGCCGGGAGTCCCCCCAGCAGCCGGGAGCCCCCCCAGCAGCCGGGAGCCCCCCCAGCAGCCAGGAGTCCCCCCAGCAGCCAGGGGTCCCCCCAGCAGCCAGGAGCCCCCCAGGAGCCAGGGGTCCCCCCAGCAGCCAGGGGTCCCCCCAGCAGCCAGGGGTCCCCCCAGGAGCCGGGGGTCCCTCCAGCAGCCGGGGGTCCCCCCAGCAGCCAGGAGCCCCCCCAGCAGCCAGGGTCCCCCCAGGAGCCGGGAGCCCCCCCAGCAGCCGGGGTCCCCCCAGCAGCCGGACCCCCCCTCCAGCAGCGGGGTCCCCTCCCCTCCGCCTGACGCCCGCCCGCCGCCCGGCAGCTGCGCACGGACGCGGAGAAGCGCTCGCTGGCGGAGAGCGGGCTGAGCTGGCTCGCCGAGGCGGAGGACAAGCCCCGGAAGCCGGACTACGACAGCGGGAGCCTCAAGCTGGAGGCCGGCGGCGCCTGGCGGCGGGAGCGGCCGGAGGGCGGGGACGAGGCCAAGGCCGAGCCGAAGAAGCCCGTCAGCCTGGGCACCGCCGGGTCCCTCAAGAGGGCCAAGGCCCCGCCCGTGGCCGTCACCTCCCCCATCACCCACACGGCCCAGAGCGCCCTCAAGGTGGCCGGTGAGCGGGGGCGGGGGCGGGGGTACGGGGATGGGGGGGGGACGGCTACAGGGATGGGGGACGGGGACGGGGACGAGGAAAGGGACGGGACCCTGGCCGGTGTGGCTCAGCAGATAGAGCGTCGGCCTGCGGACGGAAGGGCCCCGGGTTCGATTCCGCTCAAGGGCACGGACCTTGGTGGCGGGCACGTCCCCGGTGGGGGGTGTACCGCAGGAGGCAGCCGATCCATGATTCCCTCTCTTCATGGATATTTCTCTCCTTCTCCCTCTCCCTTCCTCTCTGACGTCAATTAAAATGTATTTAGGTGTGTTTTTGTAAAGTATATTTTATCAATTTTTTTTTTATGTTTTTACCGAGAGGAAGGGAGAGGGACAGAGAGCTAGAAACATGGATGAGAGAGAAACATCCATCCGCTGCCTCCTGCACACCACCACCCACCGGGGATGTGCCCGCCACCGAGGTCCGTGCCCTTGAGCGGGATCGAACCCGGGACCCTCCCGTCCGCAGGCCGGCGCTCTGTCCGCGGAGCCGCGCCGGCCGGGGCTGCGTTTAGTTATTTTAAGAAAAGCGTGTTGTGTGGCTGACGGATCTGCCTGCTCTCCCCTCCCCTCCCCTCCCCTCCCCTCCGGCCCCCCTCTCCCAGGCAAACCGGAGGGCAGGGCGGCGGCGGCGGACAAGGGCAAGCTGGCCGTGCGGACCGCGGGCCTCCAGCGCTCCTCCTCGGACGCCGGCCGGGACCGCCTGGCCGACGCCAAGAAGCCGCCCTCGGGCCCGGCCCGCCCGCCGGCCGCCGGCTCCTTCGGCTACAAGAAGCCGCCGCCCGCCACGGGCACGGCCGCCGTGCTGCAGCCGGGCGGCTCGGCCACGCTGGGCAAGGCGCAGCAGCGGTCCTCCGGCATCCCCGTGAAGCCCGCCGGCGGGCGCAAGACCAGCCTGGACGCGCCCGGCGGCCCCGAGCCCGGCTTCCTGGCGCCCGGCGCCCGCTCCGCCATCCAGTACCGCAGCCTGCCGCGGCCGGCCAAGTCCGGCGCCATGAGCGTCACCGGCGGCCGGGCCGGGCCCCGCCCCGTCAGCAGCAGCATCGACGCCAGCCTGCTGGGCGCCAAGCCGCCCGGCCCGGCCGCCTCCCGCCTGAAGGAGCCGAACAAGGCGGCCGGCGGGCGGGCCGGGCCGGCCCCCGTCAACCAGACCGACCGGGAGAAGGAGAAGGCCAAGGCCAAGGCCGTGGCTCTGGACGCTGACGGCGTCTCCCTGAAGAGCGTCGGCTCCCCCGAGACCACGCCCAGGAGCCAGGCCGGGCCCCCGCCGGCCGCCAAGCTGGCCGAGCTGCCGCCGACCCCCGTCAGGTACCGCCCGGCCGCCCGGCCGCCCCCCGGCCGTCCGCTCCACCTCGGTCCATGCTTTTCCAAAAATCGGGACTTTTTTATTATTTTTAAAAATATATATATTTTATTGATTTTTTACAGAGAGGAGGAAGGGAGAGAGAGAGAGAGAGAGAGAGAGCTAGAAACGTCGATGGGAGAGAAACATCGACCAGCTGCCTCCTTCCTGCACACCCCCCACCGGGGATGTGCCCGCCACCAACGTACGTGCCCCTGACCGGAATCGAACCCGGGACCTTTCAGTCCGCAGACCGACGCTCTGTCCGCTGAGCCACGCCGGTTTCGGCCAAAAATGGGGACAAATGGTTAAAAATCGGGACTCTCCCGCCAAAAGCAGGACGTCCGGTCACCTTAGGGTTAGGGGTTACGGTTAGGGTCAGGGGTAGGTATTGGGGTGAGAGGTTGGGGGTTTAGGGGTTCGGGTTAGAGTTAAGGTTGGGGTTAGAGGTTTAGGGATTAGGGGTAGGTATCAAGATTAAAGGTTAGGGATTAGGGTGAGGGGTTAGGGTTAGGAGTTAAGAGTTAGGGTTAGAGGTTTGGGCTAAGGTTAGGGGTAGGTATTAGGGTTAGAGGTTGGGGATTAGGGGGTAAGCATTAAGATTAAAAGTTAGGGATTATGCCGAAACCGGTTTGTCTCGGCGGCAGAGCGTCGGTGAGGGGGGTCCCAGGTTCGATTCCGGGCAGGGGCATGTACGTTGGCTGCGGGCACATCCCCGGTGGGGAGGGGGGGGTGTGCAAGAGGCAGCTGGTCGATGTTTCTCTCTCATCGACGTTTCTGGCTCTCTATCCCTCTCCCTTCCTCTCTGTGAAAAAAATCAATAAAATAAAATAATAAAATAAAACATTATACAATAAACTGGGGGATTTCATATTAAAAAAAAAAAAAGTTAGGGATTAGGGTTAGGGGTTAGGGCTAAGGTCAGGGGTAGGTATCGGGGTTGGGGTTAGGGTTAGGGATTAGGGGTAGAGATTAGAGTTAGGGGTTAGGCTTAGGCTTAGGAGTTAGGGTGAAAGGAGTTAGGGCTTAGGGTTAGGGTCTCTCTCCCACTCCCTGCATCCCGGTTCCTTCTCCTCCCAAAACTGGGGGGCCTGCAGGAGGCAGCGATCCACGATGCTCTCTCATCCTGGATGGTTCTCTCTCTCCTCCTCCCTTCCTCTCTGAGATCCACAGGAATATATTTTAAAAAATAGAAAAGACTGGAGGGGGACCCCAGCGAGACCTCAGGTTTCCCTCTGGCCTCCGCCGTTGGGCTAAGCCTCAGACTCCGCACAGAGCCGGGCAGGAAGTTACGTCGGGCGGGGACTCCTCCGGCTCCTCCGTTCTGAGCGTCTCCTCGTTCTAAGCGTCTCCTCGTCTCCTCCCTCCCCCCCCCCCCCGCCAGGGCCGCCGTGAAGAGCTTCGTCAAGCCGCCCACGCTCGCCAACCTGGACAAGGTCAACTCCAACAGCCTGGACCTGCCGCCGGCCGCGGACGCCCTGGCCCCGAAGCCGCCGGAGCCGCACGCGGCCGCGGCCCCCGGCCCCCTCCCGGCCTCCTGCTTCACCCCCAGCCCCGCCCCCATCCTCAACATCAACTCCGCCAGCTTCTCGCAGGGCCTGGAGCTCATGAGCGCCTTCGGCGCGGCCCCCGAGCCACGCCTGTACCCCAAGCTCTCCGGCCTGCACCGCAGCATGGAGTCCCTGCAGACGCCCATGAGCCTGCCGGCCGCCGCCGCGCCCCCGGCCGCGCCCCCCGAGGAGCAGCCCGAGGAGCCGGCCTGGAGCGGCAGCCCCCGCACGGGCCTGGCGGACAGGTGGGTGGGCGGCAGCCGAGCCCGGGCGGAATCCAGGGCACCTGCCTCGGTCACAGCTCCCACAGCCCTGGCAGGGACACGCCCGAGGCGACCCATCGATGCGTCTCTCTCACGTGGATCTCTCTCTCTCTCTCTCTCTCTCTCTCGCTCTCTCTTCCTCCCTTTATTTATTTATTTTTTTAAGAAAAGATCGCGTAGCTAGCTTGACCTGTCACCGAAAATCCTTTGCTTTCTGTGACGTCACTCCTGTGGCGTCAATTCTGCATCGTTTCTATGACATCGTTCCGATAACATATGACATCATTCCTGTGACGTAGTTTCTTTTCTTTTTTTTTTTAAATATATTTTATTGATTTTGTACAGAGAGGAAGGGAGAGAGATAGAGAGTTAGAAACATCGATGAGAGAGAGTCATCAATCAGCTGCCTCTTGCACACCCCCTACTGGGGATATGCCCGCAACCAAGATACGTGCCCTTGACCGGAATCGAACCCGGGGCCCTTCAGTCCCCAAGCCGACGCTCTATCCATTGAGCCAAACCAGTCCCGGCTGTGACGTAGTTTCTATGACGTCGTTCCTGTGACATCAATTTTGTATCGTCTCCATGGCGTCGTTCTGATAACATGTGGCATCATCCCTATGATGATGTCTCTATGATATTACCCCAATAACATCAGATGACATCGTTCCTACGACGTCGCCTCTGTGACGTCATTCCTAGGGCTTCGTGGCCTGGTTCCATCCGCCGTCATGCGGCCGCGGTACCCGCCACCCCCGGCTTGCTTTCCGGCCAGAGGGAAGCATCGAGCCGTTGAGAGGAATCTCTCAGACTGTGGGCCACCTCACCCCCCTTTGGTGGTGGAGATAGTGGGGCCGACAGTTACCATCGTCTGCGTTCAAGTCCCTCGATCCCAGGCCCGGCCTCGGCCTCTCCGCGGGGCCCACACGCTTATCCTGCTTCCCCCCCCCCCCCCACAGTGGCCAGCGGGACCGGAACACGCTGCCCAAGAAGGGGCTCAGGTAACCCTGCCTCCTGCCCGCCCTGGTGACCAGCCATGATGGGGGGGGAAGGGGGAGGGTCCTGATGCCCTGCCCCTCTACGGGCCCCCTCCCCGCTCCCCTTTCCCCTCGTCCGGTCCCCCAAGGCCCCCCTCGGCCGCCCCCACACCGCTGTGGCTCCCTCCTCGGGGCCCCCTCCCCGCCCCCCTTTCCCCTCGGCCGCCCCCACACCGCTGTGGCTCCCTCCTCGGGGCCCCCTCCCCGCTCCCCTTTCCCCTCGGCCGCCCCCACACCGCTGTGGCTCCCTCCTCGGGGCCCCCTCCCCGCCCCCCTTTCCCCTCGGCCGCCCCCACACCGCTGTGGCTCCCTCCTCGGGGCCCCCTCCCCGCCCCGGCCCCCTCGGCCCCCCCACACCGCGCCCCCCGCCCCGCCCGCAGGTACCAGCTCCGGGCCCAGGAGGAGCCCAAGGAGCGACGACATTCCCACACCATCGGGGGGCTGCCCGAACCCCAGGACCCGGCCGAGCTGCCGTCGCCGCCCGCGCTGCCCCTGTCCCTGAGCGCCAAGGGCCAGCTCACCAGCGTGGGTCAGTGCCACGGGGGCCGGCACGCGGGCGGGAGGGGGACGCCTCGAGGGGCCCGGGTCTGCGCCCCCACGTGAGACGGAGCCGGCGGCTTTGAGATCCTGACCGGCCGGCTGCCCCCGGCGCTGTGGGCCCTCGTGGCCGTGGGTCTGAGCGACCCCAGGGGCGGCCCCGGGGGGACGGGGGGGGTGACCCTCGCCCGGGTGACCAGGCGTCTGCCCTGCGCGGTCGGGCTGCAGAGAGGAGGAGGGACGGCCGGCTGAGGGCCGAGGACCAAGGACCGGATCTGCCTCCAACCCCGGAGGCGCCCAGGGTCCCTCGCACCCTGCCCCTAGGCCTGCGCCGCTGCCCCCTGCTGGCCACACCCTCTCCGAAGCCAGGCTGGAAGGAAGGATTCTTCTCTCTCTCTTTTTTTTTTTAAATTTATTGATTTTTGTGTTTTACAGAGAGGAAGGGAGAGGGAGAGAGAGCTAGAAACACCGATGAGAGAGAAACATCGACCAGCTGCCTCCTGCACGCCCCCCACTGGGGATGTGCCCGCTACCAAGGCCCGTGCCCTCGACCGGGAATCGAACCCGGGACCCTTCCGTCCGCAGGCCGATGCCCTATCCATTGAGCCAGACCGGTTTCTACAGATTCTCTCTAAAAAAAAAAAAAAAAAAAAGGTATACTTTTATCGATTTCAGAGAGGAAGGGAGAGGGAGAGAGAGGGAAACATCCAGGATGAGAGAGAATCCTGGACCGGCCGCCTCCTGCACACGCCCCACGCGGGGGGGATGGAGCCCGCAGCCCGAGCCTGTGCCCTGACGGGGAATCGAACCCGGGACCTCCTGGTTCCTAGGGCGATGCTCCACCGCAGAGCCACGCCCCCGCCCCTCCGCCCGCCCCCGCCCCTCCCGGCCCCGGCGTCCTGGCCCCGAGGCCCTGGGCCCCCGCAGTGACCCGCCCCCGCCCCCCGCAGTGAGCCCCTCGGCCGCCGCCGCGCCCAGGATCAGCCGCTCCAACAGCATCCCCACCCACGAGGCGGCCTTCGAGCTGTACGGCGGCTCCCAGGCGGGCAGCACCCTGTCTCTGGCCGACAGGCCCAAGGGCATGATCCGGTCCGGGTCCTTCCGGGACCCCGCCGACGACGGTGAGCCCCGGGCCCGACCGGGAACCGAACCCTGACCTCGGGGGCACAGGCCGGCCGGGCTTCCCCGAGGGGTCCCCGGGAGCTAGCCCGTCCCCTGCGCGGAGAGAGGGGGGGCGCGGGGGGGCGGCGGGGACGCTCTGTGCACCCCCTCTCCCTCCCGCCCCGGGGCCCCCAGGCCGGAGCTCACCCCCCGCCCCCCCCTTCTGTTCTCTCGCAGTCCACGGCTCCGTGCTGTCCCTGGCCTCCAGCGCCTCCTCCACATACTCCTCGGTGAGGCACCCCGCCTCCTCCTCCCCCCTCGTCCCCCCCACCTGGGCCCCTGGGGGAGGGGGCCCCGCAGCCTGGGCTTCTGGGGGAGGGGGGAGGGGGCCCCCCACAGCCTGGGCTTCTGGGGGAGGGGGCCCCCCCCCCCGCAGCCTGGGCTTCTGGGGGAGGGCCCCCCCCCCCGCAGCCTGGGCTTCTGGGGGGAGGGGGCCCCGCAGCCTGGGCTTCTGGGGGAGGGGGCCCCCCGCAGCCTGGGCTTCTGGGGGGAGGGGGCCGCCCCGCAGCCTGGGCTTCTGGGGGGAGGGGGCCCCCCCGCAGCCTGGGCTTCTGGGGGAGGGGGCCCCCCCGCAGCCTGGGCCCCTGGGGGAGGGGCCCCCCCGCAGCCTGGGCTTCTGGGGGAGGGGTCCCCCCCGCAGCCTGGGCTTCTGGGGGGAGGGGGCCCCCGCAGCCTGGGCCCCTGGGGGAGGGGGCCCCCCCCCCCGCAGCCTGGGCTTCTGGGGGGAGGGGGCCCCGCAGCCTGGGCTTCTGGGGGAGGGGGCCCCCCCCCCCGCAGCCTGGGCCCCTGGGGGGAGAGGGGCCCCTGGGTTGCAGGGAGCAGGGGGCAGGGGGAGTCCCCCTGCAGCCGGGGCACCTGGTCGGTCTGGCCTCTGAGCACCCAGCACCCCTACCGCCCGCTCCGAGGCTGGAGAGCCCCCTGGTGGTGCAGCCCGCTCTGCACCCCCGGGAGCGGGAGGCGTTGGTGGGGAGGTGACGGGGTCCCCGGGTGCATTCCAGAGCCCCCCTCCTCCCCCGCCTGCCCCTCCACGCCGGGCAGTCAACCACACGTGCATTTGAGTGCGTGTCTGCCCTTGACCACGTGTGTGTGTGTTTTACCGAGTGTGCGATTGGCTGCGCGTGTGCGACTGGCCCCACGTGTGCCCTTGGCCCTGCGTGTCCTTGATTGCATGTGTGCACGTGACCGCATGTGTGCAGTCTACTGCGTGTGCCACTGAACACGTGTGCCCTTGATCGCATGTCTGCACGTGACTGCATGTGTGCCGTTTACCGCGTGTGCAATTGATCGCATGTGCCCTTGACCCCATGTGTGCCGTTTGCAGCGCCCTGGGCTCTCGAGCGCCCCCATCCTAGGACCCCTCTGCCCCGAATCTGGCTCTGGCTTCCCGTTGGGGCAGAGGGGGGGAGTCCCCGTCAGGCAGGGTCCCCCCCCCGCTGGGCTCCGGCCTTGCCCCCCTCGCCCTCGCCGGTCGCGGCCGCTGCTCCGCGCGGGGTAACCTCTCTCTCTCTCCCCGTCCGCGCCGTCCGCAGGCCGAGGAGAGGATGCAGTCCGAGGTAGGGCGCCCGGCCCCGTCCCGCTCGCCGCCGCCCCCCTCGCTGCCGCCCCGGGCGCGCCCCTCCCGCCGCCTGAGCTGTCTCTCTCTCCCCCTCGCAGCAAATCCGCAAGCTGCGGCGCGAGCTGGAGTCCTCGCAGGAGAAGGTGGCCACGCTGACCTCCCAGCTGTCCGCCAACGTGAGCGGCCGGCCCGGCCGGGGGGCGGGGGGGGGCGTCCCTGAGCGACCCCGGGGCCCGACACCACGGGAGCAGACAGGCTCGGGGCCCGGCTCACCCCCGCCCCGGCTCGGAGTCCGGAATTTTATTAAGAACCATTTCTGGCCCCGGCCGGTGCGGCTCAGCGGGTAGAGCGCCGGCCTGCGGACGGAAGGGTCCCGGGTTCGATCCCGGTCAAGGGCATGGACCTCGGTGGCGGGCACATCCCCGGTGGGGGGAGTGCAGGAGGCAACTGGTCGATGATTCTCTCTCATCCATGTTTCTAGCTCTCTCTCCCTCTCCCTTCCTCTCTGTGGGAAATCAATATAATATATTTTTTAAAAAAGAACCGTCCTGCCCCCAGCTCAGCGGTGTGTGTGGAGGGGTTCTCGCCCGGTGGCCTTGAACTCCCCGGAGAAAGAACGAGGGCTGTTTTCAGCGGTTCTGCGTGGAGGTGGGCAGGGCCTCGCCATCGGCCGTGGGCAGGAATCCGGAGATTGTTTTTGGTTTTTTTTTGTTTTTTGGGGTTTTTTTTTTTTTTTACAAATTTTTATTGATTTCAGAGAGAGAGAGAGAGAGAGAGAGACATCCAGGATGAGGAAGAATCATGGATCGCTGTCTCCTGCACGCCCCCTACTGGGGATGGAGCCTGAGAGAGAGAGAGAGAGAGAGAGAGATCCAGAATGAGAAAGAATCATGGACCGGCTGCCTCCTGCACGCCCCCTACTGGGGACGGAGCCCACACCCCGGGCCTGTGCCCCGACCGGGAATCGAATCCTGACCTCCTGGTTCACAGGTCGATGCTCAACCCCAAGCGAACATCATCTCTCTCCAGGCTGGTCCCCCGCCCCCCCCCCCCCCCGCCCCGGAGACGGGGTGAACCGAGGCCGCCCCTGCCTCCTCCCCTCCCTCCCTCCCTCCCCCTCCCCTGGCCGGGCTGCAGGGCTGCCGGGCCGGTCCCCGGGGCCGAGCCGAGAACATAAGCCTCCTTCTCCCCGAAGCTGTAAACACCAGCTGAGCCGGATCCGGGGAGCCGTCCAAGCTCTGGCCTCCTCCCCGCTTCCTCCCGGGAGAGCACAGCTGTGCGCCCGGCTCCTCTCCCTGCGCCCGGGGGAGACGCCTCGCCAGGGCCTCCCTGCTTCCCTTTCATTTTCTTTTTTTTAAAATATATTTTATTGATTTTTCACAGAGAGGAAGGGAGAGGGAGAGCGAGCCAGAAACGTCGATGAGAGAGAAACATCCAGCAGCCGCCTCCTGCACGCCCCCCACCGGGATGTGCCTGCCACCAAGGTCCATGCCCTTGACCCGAATCGAACCCGGGACCCTTCCGTCCGCAGGCCGACGCGCTATCCGCTGAGCCACACCGGCTTCAGCTCAATGTATTCATTTTTTTGAAAAAATATATGTTTACGGATTTCAGAGAGGAAGGGAGAGAGGGAGAGAGAAACTTCCACGGTGAGAGAGAATCGGGGACCGCTGCCTCCCGCGCGCCCCACCCTGGGGGTCGAGCCCGCCACCCGGACGTGGGCCCGGACCGGGCCTCGAACCGTGACCCCTGGCTCAGAGGCGGATGCCGAGCCACAGAGCCACGCCGGCCGGCCGGCCGGCCTTTCCGAGCCCTCGATGGGGATGCTGTTGTGCTTGGTCCGCTTGACGCTCGGATTAAGTCCTTTTTCTCTGCTCGTGGGAGCTCACGAGAGTTGGGATCCAGCCGAAACCGGCGTGGCTCAGCAGATAGAGCGTCGGCCTGCGGATGGAAGGGTCCCGGGTTCGATTCCAGTCAAGGGCATGGACCTCGGTGGCGGGCACATCCCCAGTGGGGGGCGTGCAGGAGGCAGCTGGTCAATGTTTCCTCTCATCGATGTTTTTAGCTCTCTGTCCCTCTCTCTTCCTCTCTGTAAGAAATCAATAAAATATATTTTTTTAAAATTTTAAAAGAAGAGTTGGGATCCACACGAGGAGCCCCCCGTCCAGCTCCACGGGGGCGGCCGGGGTCCGGGCTGCTTTGTCCAGGAGGTCCTCGCCCGGGAGACGCCGTGGGGTGTGGGGGGCGGAGAGAGCATCGGGGTTCTGCTCGCTCACACACGCGGGCCGCCGGCCATCGGGCCGCCGGGCTGGGCAAGGGCCAAGGACAGGGTCCCGGGGCGGGCTGCTCCTCAGACAGGAAGTTCCCTTCGCTAAAACAGCCAAACGCCGGCCCCCGGGCACCGGCCTGTCCTGCGGGAGGCGTGGGGCCAGGCCCCGGGGCCGTTCCTCGGCTCCCGGCGGGAGCCCGGCCGGCGTGGCTCAGTGGTGAGCGCCGACCTGTGACCCAGGAGGTCAGGGTTCGATTCCCGGTCGGGGCACAGGCCCGGGCTGTGGGTTCGATCCCCGGTGGGGGGCGTGCGGGAGGCGGCCGGTCCGTGGTTCTCTCTCCTTGTGGGGGTTTCTCTCTTCCTCTCGGACGTCAATCAAAAAAGCTCTTTTTTTTTAATGTAACAAAAAAGAAGCCGGTCCGCACCCCCCCCCGCCCCCTCCCCGCCCCGTCCTCAGCCCAGGCCCCGTGTCCCGTTCCAGGCGAACCTGGTGGCGGCCTTCGAGCAGAGCCTGGTGAACATGACCTCCCGCCTGCGGCACCTGGCGGAGACGGCCGAGGAGAAGGTGAGGCCGCCCCCCGCCCGGGCCTCCGTCCCCGACCCCCATCCCCCTCCCAACGCCGTCCGCTCCCCGCCCCCCGCCCGGGCCTCCGTCCCCGACCCCCATCCCCCTCCCAACGCCGTCCGCTCCCCCCCCCCCCGGGCCTCCATCCCCGACCCCCATCCCCCTCCCAACGCCGTCCGCTCCCCGCCCCCCACCCGGGCCTCCGTCCCCGACCCCCATCCCCCTCCCAACGCCGTCCCCTCCCCGCCCCCCGCCCGGGCCTCCGTCCCCGACCCCCATCCCCCTCCCAACGCCGTCCGCTCCCCGCCCCCCCGCCCGGGCCTCCGTCCCCATGCATGTCAGGTGGGACACCGCGCCCCTCCCGCCACCCGGCCCTGGTACACAGTAGGCGCCCCTCCCGCCACCCGGCGCACAGTAGGCGCCCCCCCCACCCCCCGGTACACAGTAGGCGCCCTCCCGCCTCCCGGAGCACAGTGGGCACCCTCTGCTGCCCGGCGCACAGTAGGCGCCCCCCCCACCCCCCGGTACACAGTAGGCGCCCTCCCGCCTCCCGGCGCACAGTAGGCGCCCTCCTACAAACCCACACACAGTGGGTCTCCGATCCCAGCCAGCGACACTGTCCGCGTCTCCCTCAGGACACGGAGCTGCTGGATCTGCGGGAAACCATTGACTTCCTGAAGAAGAAGAACTCGGAGGCCCAGGCTGTCATCCAGGGAGCCCTCAGCCACGCGCCCGAGGCCACACCCCGAGGTGGGGGGCCGGGCCGGGGGGGGGGGGCGAGGGGAAGGGGCATGGGGGGGATGGTTCCCTCTCCCCCATCCCTTGCCCCGGCCCTGCCTGTGCCCCGTCTGTGGTCTGTGACCCCGTCCGCCCCCCTCTCTCCCACCCCCGGGCCCTGCCTGCGCCCCGTCTGCGGTCTGTGACCCCGTCCGCCCCCCTCTCTCCCACCCCCGGGCCCTGCCTGCGCCCTGTCTGCGGTCTGTGACCCCGTCCGCCCCCCTCTCCCCCCCCCCCCCGGGCCCTGCGTGCGCCCTGTCTGCGGTCTGTGACCCCGTCCGCCCCCCCTCTCCCCCCCCCCCCGGGCCCTGCGTGCGCCCCGTCTGCGGTCTGTGACCCCGTCCGCCCCCCTCTCCCCCCCCCCCCCCGGGCCCTGCCTGCACCCCGTCTGCGGTCTGTGACCCCGTCCGCCCCCCTCTCCCCCCCCCCCCCCGGGCCCTGCGTGCGCCCCGTCTGCGGTCTGTGACCCCGTCCGCCCCCCTCTCCCCCCCCCCCCCCCCCGGGCCCTGCCTGCGCCCCGTCTGCGGTCTGTGACCCCGTCCGCCCCCCTCTCTCCGCCACCCCCGGGCCCTGCGTGCGCCCTGTCTGCGGTCTGTGACCCCGTCCGCCCCCCCCTCTCTCCCCCCCCCCGGCCCTGCCTGCGCCCCGTCTGCGGTCTGTGACCCCGTCCGCCCCCCAGAGCTGCGGATCAAGCGGCAGAACTCCTCCGACAGCATCTCCAGCCTCAACAGCATCACCAGCCACTCCAGCGTCGGCAGCGGCAAGGACGCCGAGGCCAAGAAGAAGAAGAAGAAGAGCTGGGTGGGTGGAGGGCCGGGGCGGGGCCCCCCGGGCGGAGCGTGGTGCCCCCCCATCCCCACAATCAGCCGGGGCCCCCCGGGCGGAGCGTGGTGCCCCCCCATCCCCACAATCAGCCGGGGCCCCCCGGGCGGAGCGTGGTGCCCCCCCATCCCCACAATCAGCCGGGGCCCCCCGGGCGGAGCGTGGTGCCCCCCCATCCCCACAATCAGCCGGGGCCCCCTGAGCAGAGTGTGGTGCCCCCCCCGACCCCCCCCCCCCCCATCCCCACAATCAGCCGGGGCCCCCCGGGCGGAGCGTGGTGCCCCCCCATCCCCACAATCAGCCGGGGCCCCCCGGGCGGAGCGTGGCGTCCCCCCTCCCGTCCCCCCCTATCAGCCGGGGATCCCCAGGCGGAGCATGGCACCCCTCCCCCATCCCCCCAATCAGCCGGCGCGGTCCTCCCTGGAGCCCCGAGACCGAGGCCCCGATCGCCGGGCCCCGGGCCACGCCCGCTCCGAGCGCCCCGAGCCCAGCTGTCCGGGCAGAGGGGTGCCCTGGGGTCCCCCGTCCCCCGCTCCTCCGGCCACGGCCTGGAGGGAAGAGCCCGAACGAGCCCTCGGTTCTGGAACCTCTGGCTCGGGGCCATTTCCTCCGCCCCCGAGAGGTGTTGGTTGATCTCGATTCCTTTCAAACTGTCCGGTCAGGGAGGGGTCCCCCGTCGGGCGCCTGCTCGCGGCCCCGGGTCCGAGGGACGCCCCCCGCCCCCCGGACGGCTGGCCATGTGGGGCAGGAGGGCCTGCCGTGCGGGACCGTGATTAAGTGCTGCTTCTTCTTTCTCCCCCTCCCCCCTCCCAACGCTGACCTCACCCCCCTTTTCCCAGGTCTATGAGGTAAGAGCCGTGGTCCCCTCCCCCGCCTTCTCTTTCCTGCGCCATGCCCCCGTCCACCGAGCGCTGCCCCCAAAGACCGGCCGACCGGCCGACCGGCCGCTTGTAAAACTTAGCGGTGACGGTCGGTCCCCTGGAGTTCCCGGCTCCCCCACTGCGTGGTCCGGCCACAGCTGCCTCCCACACTCACATACACACACTCACACACACTCACACACACACTCTCACACACACACACACACTCACACACACACACTCACATACACACACACACTCACACACACACACACACTCACACACACACACTCACATACACACACACACACACTCACACACACACTCACATACACACTCACACACACTCACACACACACACTCACACACACACTCACATACACACACACACACACACCACACACACCACACACACACACACACACACTCACATACACTCACACACACACACTCACACACACACACACTCACATACACACTCACACACTCACACACACACACACACTCACACACTCACACACACACTCACACACACACACACACTCTCACACACACACACACGCACACACACACACACTCACACACACACTCACACACACACACACTCACACACACACTCACATACACACACACACACACCACACACACACACACACACTCACATACACACACACACACTCACACACACACACACTCACACACACACACACACACACACACCACACACACAGCCCCCAGTGAGCGCACTGGCCCAGAGGGGCCCGTGATTGATTCCTGAGAGGAAAGGAAAGAGAGAGAGAGAGAGAGAGAGAGAGAGAGAAACATCTGTGAAGAGAGAGAAGCATGGACCAGCTGCCTCCTGCACGCCCCCTACTGGGGATCGAGCCCACACTCTGGGTCTGTGCCCTTGACCGGAATCGAACCCGGGACCCTTCAGTCTCCGGGCTGACGCTCTATCCGCTGAGCCGCACCAGCCGGGGCAGGTTCTCCGTCTTTACTCTCCTCTCCGTCCCAGCGGCCTGGTCTCTCTTGTCCCCCCCACGGCCTCCGACCCCCTCCCCTTCCACCCTGTCTCGCCGCCTGCCTTCCATCCGTGTCCCCGTGTGTGTGCATGCCGTGTGGACGCATGTGAGCGGGCGTGGGACCGCAGGACTCTGGTGGGCACCGCGAGCTCACGGCCCGGCCCCCCCCCGATCGCCCCCCCCCCCCCCCCGAGCGGGACCCCACGCGCTGTGGCCCCGGGACAGCGGCCCCCGTGCCCCAAGGCGGGACCCGGACGCAGCCCTCACGCGGGGAGCGGGGAGCGGGGAGCGGGGAGGGTGGGGCGCCCTACAGCGTGGGCCCCAGCCCCCTTCCCCCACCCCGTCGGTGCTGTGCTGAGCGCGGGGACTTTAGAAACGACCGGGGCAGTTTCGGGCCAACAGGTGTGTCGGTTCTGATCCGGTGCAGCCGGTCAGGGCTGGACCCGGGCCCCGGGAGGGAGGCTGGTGGCACAGGCAGTGGTCTCTGCAGATGGCGCTAGCCATCCCTGTCCTCCCTCCCAGCTCCCCCAGGGGCAAGAGATGTCCCATGGGTTTCCCCAGTCTGCCAGACCTCCCCCATGTCTGAGCCCTGATCGCTTTTTTATTTATATATAAAACCAGAGGCCTGATCGATCCACAAAAATCCATGCAGGAATGGGCCTTCCTCTCCCTGGCTGCTGGCACTGCCTTCTGATGCCCAGAGGCCCCTCCCCCCCCCCCAGCCGCTCGGCGCCTGCATATGCAAATGAGCCCGCCATCTTTGTGGGGTTGGTTTGCACGCTCGCTCCTGATTGGCTGGTGGGTGTCGCAGCGGCACCGTCCATTAGCATATTACTCTCTCATTCGTGTAGATTTTTATTCATCTCGGAGAGGATGTGTGTGTGTGTGGGCCGGGACCGAGCCCTCCCCTGGGGGTGGAGCCCACAGCCCCGGGGCAGGTGCCCCGAACCCGGAATCAAACCCCGACGGGCTTGGTGCTCTGTCCCCTGGGCCACACCAGCCGGGGCTCAGCCCTGGTTTCCAGGCACCTCTGCTCGGGTCTCGTGCGTCCAGCGGAGGCCTGGAGCCCTGACCGCCCGCCTCCTCCCTCAGCTCCGGAGCTCCTTCAACAAGGCCTTCAGCATCAAGAAGGGCCCCAAGTCCGCGTCCTCCTACTCGGACATCGAGGAGATGGCCACGCCCGACTCCTCGGCCCCCCCGTCCCCGAAGCTGGCGCACGGGCCCCCCGAGTCCGCCTCGCCCTCCGCCAAGTCCTCCGCCTCGTCCTCGGCCGGCGGCGACGGCCCCGAGGGCCCCGGGCCCGCCCCGCCGGCCCGGCTGCTGCCCGCGGGCGAGGAGGAGGAGCCGGGAAAGAAGGAGGTGTCGGAGCTGCGCTCGGAGCTGTGGGAGAAGGAGATGAAGCTCACCGACATCCGCCTGGAGGCCCTCAACTCCGCCCACCAGCTGGACCAGCTGCGGGAGACCATGCACAACATGCAGGTCCGGCTGGCCGTCTGTCTGCCCCCACCCCGTCCGTCTGTCCGTCCGTCCGTCCGTCTGCCCCGACACCATCCATCCATCCGTCCGCCCGTCCGTCCGCCTGGCCCTGACCCCGTCCGTCCATCAGTCTGTCTGCCCCGACCCCGTCCGTCCGTCCGCCCGCCTGGCCCTGACCCTGTCCATCCGTCTGTCCGTCCGTCCATCTGCCCGGCCCTGACCCTGGCCCGACCCCGTCCCTCCATCTGTCTGTCCATCCATCTGCCCCCACCCCGTCTGTCCGTCCGCCCGCCCGGCCCCGACCCCGACCCCGACCCCGTCCATCCGTCTGCCCCAACCCCGTCCGTCTGTCCGCCCGTCCGCCCGCCCGGCCCTGACCCCGGCCCGCCCCCGTCTCGGCGCAGCTGGAGGTGGACCTGCTGAAGGCGGAGAACGACCGGCTGAAGGTGGCCCCCGGCCCCACGGTGGGCCCCCCGCCCAGCCAGGCCCCCGGGCCGTCCGCCCTCTCGTCCCCGCGCCGCGCGCTGGGCCTGGCGCTGGCCCCCTCCTTCGGCCCGGGCCCCGGCGACACAGGTACGGCCCCCGCGGCCGCCTGCACCCCGATACGCGGGGCCGTCCCCGGAGGGGGGTTCCCACACCCAGGCCGCCTGCACCCCCACACGCGGGGCCGTCCACGGAGGGGGTACCCCACCCGCAGCCGCCTGCACCCCGACACGCAGGGCCGTCCCCGGAGGGGGTACCCCACCCGCAGCCGCCTGCACCCCCACAGGCAGGGCCGTCCCCGGAGGGGGTGCCCCACCCGCAGCCGCCTGCACCCCGACACGCAGGGCCGTCCCCGGAGGGGGGTTCCCACACCCAGGCCGCCTGCACCCCCACAGGCAGGGCCGTCCCCGGAGGGGGTGCCCCACCCGCAGCCGCCTGCACCCCGACACGCAGGGCCTCGATGCTGTTTGGGGGGGTCCCCTTCCTCTCTGCGGTGCTTCCAGAGTTAGGGGAGCTCGGCCAGGGGGGGCTCGGGTGGGGTGTCAACCTGTGAACAGGAGGTCAGGGTTCGATTCCCGGTCAGGGCACAGGCCCGGGGTGTGGGCTCCGTCCCCGGTGGGGGGCGTGCGGGAGGCGGCCGGTGGATAAATAAGAGTTGGGTGGGCGGGCGGGCTGGGCGGCTCGGCAGAGCCTGGGGGGCCCCTGTGGGGGGCCCTGGGGGCCCCGCTCAGCGCCCGTCGCCCGCAGACCTGTCCCCGATGGACGGCATCGGCACGTGCGGGCCCAGGGAGGAGGCCGCGCTGCGGGTGGTGGTGCGGATGCCCCAGCTGCACATCATCCGAGGGGTGAGCGCCGTCCTTCCCGCGAAACCGGGGCGCCCCCGCCCCCCACACCATCGAGCCCCGCCCCACACACCAGCGCGCCCCGCCCCCCCACCAGCGCGCCCCGCCCCCCCACCAGCGCGCCCCGCCCCCCACACCAGCGCGCCCCGCCCCCCCCACCAGCGCGCCCCGCCCCCCCACCAGCGCGCCCCGCCCCCCCACCAGCGCGCCCCGCCCCCCCACCAGCGCGCCCCGCCCCCCCACCAGCGCGCCCCGCCCCCCACCATCGAGCCCCTCCCCCCCACCAGCGTGCCCCGCCCCCCCACCAGCGCGCCCCGCCCCCCCACCAGCGCGCCCCGCCCCCCCACCATCGAGCCCCGCCCCCCACCAGCGCGCCCCGCCCCCACACCAGCGCGCCCCGCCCCCCCACCAGCGCGCCCCGCCCCCCCACCAGCGCGCCCCGCCCCCCCACCAGCGCGCCCCGCCCCGAGGACGTGCCCCCCCCTCCCCGGGCCCCCTCCCGGGCTCACGGCCCTGCCCCCCCAGGACCTGAAGCAGCAGGAGTTCTTCCTCGGCTGCAGCAAGGTGAGCGGCCAGGCCGACTGGAAGGCGCTGGACGAGGCCGTCCGCCAGGTGTTCCAGGTGCGGGGCCGGCTGGGGGGGCCGGGCTGGGGGGCGGGGGTCCTGGGGGCCGTGCTGGGGGGCCCGTACCGAGGGGGGGGCCGGGCTGGGGGGCGGGGGTCCTGGGGGCCGTGCTGGGGGGCCCGTACCGAGGGGGGGGCCGGGCTGGGGGGCGGGGGGTTCTGGGGGGCAGGTGCTGGGGGTGCCCGTGCTGGGGGGCCGTGCTGGGTGGCTGGTGCTAGGGGGAGGGGGCCTGGGGGCCCATGCTGGGGGGTGGGGGCGGGGGGGCTGGAGCTGGGGGGCGGGGGGTCCTGGGGGGCTCCCCCCTGGGAGAGGCCCAGTGGGAGCCCCATCCCCCCCCCCCCCCCCACTCCGTCTCCTCGTGTCCCCTCCGGCGTTCCCGTGTCCCGTGTCCCGTGTCCCGTGTCCCGTGTCCCGTGTCCCGTGCTCGGACGTGTCCGTCCGTCCCTCTATCTGACCGCCCCCCCCCCCCAGGACTACATCGCCACGATGGACCCCGGCTCCACGCTGGGGCTCGGCGCCGAGTCCGTCCAGGGCTACAGCCTCAGCCACGTGAGGCGGGTGCTGGACGCCGAGCCCCCCGAGCAGCCGCCCTGCCGCCGCGGCGTCACCAACATCGCCGTGGCCCTCAAAGGTGGGCGGCGGGGCCCCACCCACCGGGGCCCCACCCACCGGGGCCCCACCCACCGGGGCCCCACCCACCGGGGCCTTCCCCACCGGGGCCCCACCCACCGGAGCCCCACCCACCGGGGCCCCACCCACCGGGGCCTCACCCACCGGGGCCCCACCCACCGGGGCCCCACCCACCGGAGCCCCACCCACCGGGCCCCACCCACCGGGGCCCCACCCACCGGAGCCCCACCCACCGGGGCCCCACCCACCGGGGCCTTCCCCACCGGGGCCCCACCCACCGGGGCCCCACCCACCGGGGCCCCACCCACCGGGGCCCCACCCACCGGGGCCCCACCCACCGGGGCCCCACCCACCGGGGCGGGGGCGCTCAGGGGGCGGAGGGGGGCGGAGGGGGCGGGGGGGACGCCCCGGGCCGGGACTCACGCGCCGGGGCGGGCCGCAGGTCTGAAGGAGAAGAGCGTGGACAGCCTGGTGTTCGAGACGCTCATCCCCAAGCCCATGATGCAGCACTACGTGGGCCTGCTGCTCAAGCACCGGCGCCTGGTGCTCTCCGGCCCCAGCGGCACCGGCAAGACCTACCTGGCGCACCGGCTGGCGGAGTACCTGGTGGAGCGCTCCGGGCGGGAGGCCACCGAGGGCGTCGTCAGCACCTTCAACATGCACCAGCTGTCCTGCAAGGTGCCCCGTCTACCCCCCCCATCCCCCTCCCCTCTGCCCCCCACTCCCCTCCCCTCTGCCCCTTCCACATGCACCAGCTGTCCTGCAAGGTGCCCCGTCTACCCCCCCTCCCCTCTGCCCCTCCCGCTCCCCTCTGCCCCCCACTCCCCTCCCCTCTGCCCCTTCCACATGCACCAGCTGTCCTGCAAGGTGCCCCGTCTACCCCATCCCCCTCCCCCATCCCCATCCCCCATCCCATCCCCCTCCCCCCCTCCCCCTCCCCCTCCCCTCTGCCCCTTCAACATGCACCAGCTCTCCTGCAAGGTGCCCCGTCTACCCCATCCCCCATCCCCCTCCCCTCTGCCCCCCACTCCCCTCCCCTCTGCCCCTCCCGCTCCCTTCTGCCCCCACTCCCCTCCCCTCTGCCCCTTCAACATGCACCAGCTGTCCTGCAAGGTGCCCCGTCTACCCCCCCCATCCCCCTCCCCTCTGCCCCCCACTCCCCTCCCCTCTGCCCCTCCCGCTCCCTTCTGCCCCCCACTCCCCTCCCCTCTGCCCCTTCCACATGCACCAGCTGTCCTGCAAGGTGCCCGCCCCTCCCCCTCCCCTCTGCCCCTCCCCCTCCCCCTCCCCCCACCCCGTCCCCCTCCCCCATCCCTGTCCCCTCTGCCCCCTCCCCCTCCCCTCTGCCCCTTCCACATGCACCAGCTGTCCTGCAAGGTGCCCCGCCTTCCTCCCCCCTCCCCTCTGCCCGCCTCCCACTTCCCTCTGACCCCTGCCCTCTGACCCCCGCCCCCTGACCCCCGCCCTCTGACCCCGCCCTCTGCCGTCACAGGACCTGCAGCTCTATCTGTCCAACCTGGCCAACCAGATCGACCGGGACACGGGGGTGGGGGACGTGCCCCTGGTGATCCTGCTGGACGACCTGAGCGAGGCCGGCTCCCTCAGCGAGCTGGTCAACGGGGCGCTCACCTGCAAGTACCACAAGTGGTGAGCGGGGGGGTCAGGGGCGGGGGAACGGGGGGTACGGGGGCGGGCGGACAGGGGAGGGGGGACACGGGGCTCACCTGCAAGTACCACAAGTGGGGAGCGGGGGGGCGGGGGGGGGGGGAACGGGGGGGACACAGGGGGACACGGGGCTCACCTGCAAGTACCACAAGTGGTGAGCGGGGGGGTCAGGGGCGGGGGAACGGGGGGTACGGGGGCGGGGGACAGGGGAGGGGGGACACGGGGCTCACCTGCAAGTACCACAAGTGGTGAGCGAGGGGCGGGGGGGATGGGGGGACGGGGGACACTGGTGTGAGCGGGGGGCGGGGATTGGGGACCGACCGGGGACGGGGGCGGACCGCTGTGCCTCTCCCGCTCGGCCCCACGCCTCCCGCACACCCTCTCCCGCTCCGCCCGCAGCCCCTACATCATCGGGACCACAAACCAGCCCGTGAAGATGACCCCCAACCACGGCCTGCACCTGAGCTTCCGGTGGGTGAGCGGCCTTGTCTGCGCCCGGCTCCCGCCCGGGACGGGGCCGAGAGCCTCAGAGCCGCCCGCCGGGCCGGGGAGCCGGGCACAGGGTGGACGGGGGCCCCGGCGGGGAGGGGAGGGGAGAGGGGAAGGGAGAAAGGAGGGGAGGGGAGGGGAGGGGAGGGGAGGGGGTCGCAAAATTCAGGCCGCCGTCCACACACCCTCCCGAACACCGGCTGGGCCGGCTGTCCGAGGAGGGTCACCGGCCGGGGGGCCCGCTCTGCCTGCCCGTGACCCCTGCCCCGAGGCCAGCCGACCCCCCTGTGACCCGAGAAGACCCCGGAGGGCGTTCGTAGGAGGGACGGGCCGGCGGGGGTCAGGGGTCGGGGGTCGGAGGTCGGAGGTCGGCCCCGTGGCCCCCCTGACCCGCGGCCGCCCCCCCCCCAGGATGCTGACCTTCTCCAACAACGTGGAGCCGGCCAACGGCTTCCTGGCGCGCTACCTGCGGCGGAAGCTGCTGGAGTCGGACAGCGACGTCAACGCGAACCGGGAGGAGCAGCTGCGGGTGCTGGACTGGGTGCCCAAGCTCTGGTACCACCTGCACACCTTCCTGGAGAAGCACAGCACCTCCGACTTCCTCATCGGGCCCTGCTTCTTCCTGTCCTGCCCCGTCGGCATCGAGGACTTCCGCGCCTGGTTCATCGACCTGTGGAACAACTCCATCATCCCGTACCTGCAGGAGGGCGCCAAGGACGGAGCCAAGGTGAGCCCGGCGCCTCTGCCCTCGGCCCCATCCGCCCTCGGCCCCGTCCCCCCTCGGCCCCGTCCGCCCTCGGCCCCGTCCCCCCTCGGCCCCGTCCGCCCTCGGCCCCGTCCGCCCGCGGCCCCGTCCCCCCTCGGCCCCGTCCGCCCTCGGCCCCGTCCGCCCTCGGCCCCGTCCCCCCTCGGCCCCGTCCGCCCTCGGCCCCGTCCGCCCGCGGCCCCGTCCCCCCACGGCCCCGTCCCCCCTCGGCCCCGTCCGCCCGCGGCCCCGTCCCCCCACGGCCCCGTCCGCCCGCGGCCCCGTCCGCCCTCGGCCCCGTCCGCCCGCGGCCCCTGCCCCTCAGCCGAGCCCGCATTTTATTGATTTTTTTACACAGAGGAAGGGAGAGGGAGAGAGAGTTAGGAACGTCGATGAGAGAGAAACACCCATCAGCTGCCTCCCGCACGCCCCCCGCTGGGGATGTGCCCGCCACCAAGGTCCGTGCCCTCGCAGGCCGGCGCCCTATCCACTGAGCCGCACCGGTCAGGGCTCTCCTCTTCTTGTCTTACATACACGCGGAGCGGCCAGGTGGTGATGATGATCTCTGAACCCGTCGTAGCCCGGCCACTCCGTGTAGATCCTGTGGAATAAATCCTGTAGAATAAAAGGCTAATATGCAGATTGTCCCCTCGACCAGCAGGCAGGCCAGCCAACCGCCCACGTCCCCTGCCCCTGGCCAGGCTGGCCGGACCCCACCCGTGCACGCATTCAGGCACGGGGCCTCTGATTCATGCACCGGTCCATGGTCCATGATTCTCTCTCATCGCGGATGTTTCTCTCTCCCTCCCTCCCCGAAACCAATATATATATTAGAGACCTCTACTGACACACACACACACACACACACACACACACTGAGTGGCCAGATTGTTATGGCTTCAGGGAGCAGCCGCATCTGGCCGCTCAAAAGGTATACGCATTTATTGATGTCAGAGAGGAAGGGAGAGGGAAATGTAAAAACCCCCGTAACGAGAGAGCATCACGGATCGGCTGCCTCCTGCACGCCCCACGCTGGGGATCCAGCCCACAACCTGGGCCTGGGCCCTCCTGCTTCCTAGGTCGACGCTCGGCCCCCGAGCCGCACGGGCCGGGCACAGTCCGAAAAGAACCCGTAAAGGCGTTCGTTACGGAAGCAACGGCGTGTCCTGTCGCGGGCCCTAAGGCCTGCAGGTGTCCGGTCAGGATGCCCTCTGCCGGCGTGTCCTCCGAAGGTTTTACCCGTTCACACACACACCCCGCCTGCTTCCCGGCTGGGAAACACGGAGAAAAGTCCACGGGATCGGAGCTCGGGGGTCTGCATCCGGGCGGGGCAGCTCCTGGCTCCGCCGGGAGGCCGAATGGCCGCAGCTCCGACCCCGGGTCCCTCTCCCCTCCCCGCTCACCGCGCCCCCCCTCCCAGGTCCACGGGCAGAAGGCCGCCTGGGAGGACCCCGTGGAGTGGGTCCGGGACACGCTGCCCTGGCCCTCGGCCCAGCAGGACCAGTCCAAGCTGTACCACCTGCCGCCGCCCACCGTGGGCCCCCACGGCCTGGCCTCGCCCCCCGAGGACCGGACCGGCAAGGACTGCACCCCGAGCTCCCTGGAGTCCGACCCCCTGGTGAGTGGGGACCGTCCCCCGAGATCAGGGCGAGAGAGGGGGAGAGAGAGAGAGAGAGAGCTTTGCAGAGTGGACACCGTCCCGCCTCCCCCGAGGACAGGGTGGGCAGGGGGTGGGGGAGAGAAGGCGGGGCCTGGGGGGGGGGACCATGGGGTGGGGGAGGACCTGAGCCTGCACCCTGGCTCCAACCCTGACCCAGAATCAAACTGGCGACCCTTTGGTGCCCGGACCGGGATTCGAACTGTGACCCCAACCCATGGCCACGGCCACGTGGAGACGTTTTAGGCCCCTTTTGGGGGGATCTGGCGTCCCCCCCATCACGGCCCCCTCCTCTGCCCCCGCCCCCCCCCCAGATGGCCATGCTGCTCAAGCTGCAGGAGGCCGCCAACTACATCGAGTCCCCGGACCGAGAGACCATCCTGGACCCCAACCTCCAGGCCACGCTCTGAGGGTCCCGGGGGCCCTGCCCCCCCGGACGGACGGACGGACAGACGCACGGCGGGACCGGGACGGACGCCGGCCTCGGCTCCGGGCTCGCCCCGCCCTCCTCCCCTCCCCCAGGGCAGGGGGGGGTGCGGAGGCCTGGCGGCGGGGAGGCGGATGGGGTTCCCCGGTGCTGCACTTTGAGAACCGCCTGGCGAGGCCCGGCGGGAGGCGCCGGGGGACGAGGGGGAAAGACGGGGCTCGCCGGCTCTTCTCCCTTCATCTCCCGTCTCCGGGACGGGCTCCTGGGCGCGCCGGGGTCCTCGCCGGTTCTCGGAGCATCTCCGAGGAAGACGGTGCCCCCCTCCCCCAGCGGACCCAGCGCCACTGCCAACACCCCCCCGCCCGCGCCCCCTCCCGCCCGAGATGGGGCCGGAGCCCAGAAAAAGAAGCATGTGGTTTAAGGAGGGAAAAATGCGTACGTCGATCTGTAAAAGGTTAAAAAAAAAAAAAAAAAGTGAAAAAAGCGGAAGAGAGGAAGCCGGAGAGAGGACGCGGGCGCGGTGACATCACAGCCCTGGGAGGCCGCCCGCCCGCCGCCCGCCGCCCGCAGCCCCCGCGCCGCACGCACGCAAGCCGCACAGGAGCGCCAATAAACCCTCCGTTTCTGTTTTTTTCAGTTCGGGTTTTATTTCTGTTCCTCCTCCCCCTCCTTACGGTCCTATTTATTTGTATTTTCCTCATCTCCTTTTGGTTTGCTGGCTGGGGTTTTTTGGGGGGGGCGTTTATTTTCCCCCTCCCCCCCACCCGGTCACGGGTTCGAGGGGGCGCTCCGGCAGCTTCCCCGAGGGCTGGTTCCGCGTCTCCGGATTCTCCGGGTTCTCGAGAACGTGGCTCCCTGTCGGCGTGGACTCCGGGAAACCCGGACGCCGAGCCGGTGCCGCTGTCCGGCAGGCAGCCGGCGGCCCCTCGCTCTGTGCTGGCCTTCGCTTTGGGGCTGGGGGGGGGGCGGGGAGCGCTCGCAGGACCGGACGTCCAGGCGATGCTCCCGCAGAGGGACCCGCCCTGGAGGCCGGCCGGGCCACCTCCTTCCTTCGCGCAATGAGCCCTCGCCGAGCTGTTTGAACGGAGGACGGGACTCGGGCCCTGGCGGCCGCTGGCGGGGAGGAACCTGGACTCCGTGGCACGCACATCCCCTCCGTGCTGGACCCTGGGGGTCAGCCCCGGGCCGGAGCCGAGGACCAGAGCCGGCCAGGACGCCGCCGTGGGCAGGAGGCCTCGGACCCGCCACCAGGAGCCTGGGGGGCCCGGGGAGCTCTGCTCCGGGCAGGCCCGGGTGGGGGCCGTCCCATCGGGGCTCCCGCCAGGGCACCGCGAGGAGCCGGACCCAGGTGCTCGCTCTTCCTGTGCGCGCACACACGACACCGTCTCGGAATCCGCAGTCACACTGCCCCCCGCCCCGCCCGCCCCCCGCCGAGGGGTGGGTGCACCCCGATCTTCACGTTGGAATATTTTCATCTCGGTCCACGCAGGGCCCCGGGGGGAGCCCCAGGGGCGCTCCTGCCGCCCCTGCCCAGGTGCTGCGAGGGGGGCCGGCCGGGGTGCTCCCTGGGGGAGACTCGCTGCCAAGACACCCCGGGAGCCCACCCCCACCCCGTCCCGCTGGGCCGCGGCAGGACGGGGCTGCTGGGCCGAGCCGGTGCTGACGGCCGACGTGGCTGCCTTAAGGCCCCTGCTGCACGGCCTCCGGAGGCCCCAGAAGATCTCACCGTCCGGAAGGCAGGGAGGACCAGGCCGGCCTCCGTGGGACCGAGGCTGCTGCCGGGCGCCGAATGGAGGCGCCACTTCCGTCCGGGGGGCGGGCGGGCGGGCGGGCGGGACCCCTCACTCCATCTCCTGGTGCTGCCCAGCCAGTGCCTTCCACCGGGGGCGTCGCTGGTGCCGGGGCCATCGGGCAGAGAGGACCCTCCCCCTGCTCCAGCTGCCTCAGCACCGGCCCCGGGGGGACCCCGGTCTCCCTGGCAACCGTGGGACCACCGTGCGGCTCATCCTCTGGATCCTCAGCCCAAGGGGGGGGTCGCCCGAGGCCGCTCGTGTCCCACCTTCTCGTCTCTGTTCCTGCGGGGCGCCCCCCGGTCCCCCCCCATCTCCGCTGGCCGCTGCCTTTGGCCAGGTCTCCACCGCGCCCCCCGGAGAGTCTGCACCCGGGCTCCTCGCCTCCGGGGGGCGGCCGTGCAGCCTCCGCCTGGTGCTATGACCCCCAGGACGCTCACCCCGGGGTCCCCGGAGCGCCCCGCACTGCCCACGCCCCTGCTTCTCGGTGGAGACGGCTGGGACCCCCCCAAGAACAAACACGCGGGGCGGGGTCCCTCCACTGAATTCTCTCTCACACACACACCCTCCAGGCCTTCAGACCAGCCCCCCACCCCATACCCCCGAGACTGGCATCTGTGCGCCCCCTCCTCCAGCACCCCGGCTCCCGTCCTCACCAAAGCTGGCTCGCAGACCACATGGCTCCATCCCCCCTCCCCCCGCCCCCGGACAGCCATGGGGTGGGGTCCCCTCTCCGCACAGCCCCCCGGCTCCGGGGCGAAGCGTTCTGTTCGGTGTATCTGTTTCTCGAACCCGCCTGGGCACTGACAATAAAGCACTCGGTGACTGGAGGCCAGCACGGGACCCGATGTCTGTGTGTGCGTGTGCACATGGGTGCTTGCGTGTGCATGCGTGTCACAAGAGCCCCTTTGCTGTGTCACAGGTGTGGGGCTCCAGGAACCTATACTGATTAGGCCGGGAGACCTTCCAGATGTCCTTCTGGACAAAGTGGGGCCGAGGCAGAGGCGGGTAGGGGTGATCAGGCTGACGGGATTGGGGGTGCAGTTGGGGGGCGATCAGGCCAGCAGGAGGGGCAGTTGGGGTGAGCAGGCCAGAAGGGGTGGCAGCTGGGGTTGATCAGGCTGGCAGGCAGAGCGGTTAGGGGCAATCAGGCACGCAGGCAGGCAGGCAGGTGAGCGGTTAGGAGCCAGTGGTCGGACATCCCCAAGGGATCCCAGGTTGGAGAGGGTGCAGGCCAGAGGCTGAGGGACACCACCATGACCCCACCCCACCCCCGTGCACGAATTTTGTGCACGGGGTCGCTAGTCCTTTATAAAAAGGGTCGGTGGTATCGTCCCAAGCGCGCGGAGTCTAGCTGGAGGGGTCCTGGGGGACATGTGAGCCCCTCGGAATGCCGGGTTCTGTGTGGACGTGTGCGATGGACTTTCCCTGTGAGCCAGCTTCGTGGATGGAGGACAAAGATGCCTGCAGTAAAATATATTTTTTAAAAATTAAAACAATAACAGCAAAAGGGGTTCCCCCCGAGGCTCACCATGCATTTGAGAAACAGGCTCCATTTCTAACTCTCTTTTCCAATTTGTAAAAAAAAATCAATTAAAAAAAAATACACTTTTTAAAAAAAGAGAGCCGAAACCGGTTTGGCTCAGTGGATAGCGTCGGAGAGGAAGGGAGAGGGACAGAGAGTTAGAAACATCAATGAGAGAGAGACACAGATCAGTTGCCTCCTGCACACCCCCTACCGGGGATGGGCCCGCAACCCAGGTCCAGGCCCTTGACCGGAATCGAACCCGGGACCTTTCAGTCCGCAGGCTGATGCGCTATCCACTGAGCCACACCGGTTTCGGCAAAACCCCCATTATTCACCTGTACCCCTAGTATTCTGCTTTAGGGCTCCCTTTCTCAAGAATCCCAACTAGGCCGAAACCGGTTTGGCTCAATGGATAGAGCGCCGGCTTGGGAACTGAAGGGACCCGGGTTCGATTCCAGTCAAGGGCATGTACCTTGGTTACGGGCCTATCCCCAGTAGGGGGTGTGTGCAGGAGGCAGCTGATCTATGTTTCTCTCTCATCGATGTTTCTAACTATCTCTCTGTACAAAATCAATAAAATATATATATTTTTTAAAAAATCCCAACTAGGGCCGGGACCGGTTTGGCTCAATGGATAGAGTGTCGGCTTGGGGACTGAAAGGTGCCGTGTTCGATTCTGGTCAAGGGCATGTACCTTGGTTGTGGGCATATCCCCGGTGGGGGGTGTGCAGGAGGCAGCTGATCGATGACCCTCTCATCGATGTTTCTAACTCTCTATCTCTCTCTCTTCCTCCCTGTACAAAATCAATAAAATATATTAAAAAAAAAAAATCCCAACTAGGAAGGAAGAAAGTGCAGTTCTCCTCTCCGCCGCACGGGGCGCTGTCTGCGGAGGCCGCGGCGCACTCCCGGCGCCCGGCGCTGCCCCGCGGATTGGCCGCGCGCGGCCGCCGTCCTCGGGGGGCGGGGCCGGCCTCGGGGGGGGCGGGGCCGGCCTCGGGGCTGGCGGGCTGAGCGCGGCAAGATGGCGGCGGCGGCGGGCGCGGCCTCGGGGCTGCCGGGGCCGGTGGCCCAGGGCCTGAAGGAGGTGCTGGTGGACACGCTCACGGGCATCCTGTCGCCGGTGCAGGAGGTGCGCGCGGCGGCCGAGGAGCAGGTCAAGGTGCTGGAGGTGACGGAGGGTGAGTGCGCGGCGGCGGCGGCGGGGCCGGGGGGCCGGGCGCCGGGGCCGAGCGGCGGGTGCGGCGCGGAGGCCGCGGGAGGGCGGCCCCGGGTCCGGCCCGCGAGCCGGGGAGCCCCGCGCCGCCCCCGCCCCGGGCGCTGCCTGCGGGCCGTTCCCGGGGGGCGGCGCCCTTTGTCCGCCCGGACCGGGTGGGGGGCCGGGGGCGGCGGCTGCGGCGGGCGGGCCTTCCTCCGGGCCCTTCCGGCACCCACGTGCGCCCGGCCGGCCCCCCGCGGGGTCCCCCTCACCCCAAACCCGGGGAGACCGGCCCGCGCCGCCTGGCTCCCCGCGGGGTCCCCCCATTACCCCAGAGACCCCCCCCACGCGCCGCCTGGCCCCCCTCGGGGTCCCCCCATCACCCCAAACCCAGGGAGATCCCCCCGCGCAGCCTGGCCCCCCGCGGGGTACCCCCATCACCCCAAACCCGGGGAGACCCACCCCCCGCGCCTCCCAGGCTCCCGGCGCCGCGCGCGCCCCCGCCCCTGACTTGAGGTGTCTCTGGGGGGCGTGGGGGGCGCCCCAGGGGTGAAGCCTCGATCCATGAGCCAGGAGGTCGGGGTTCCGTTCCCGGTCCGGGCCCCGGCGGGGGTGGCGGCTCGATCCCCAGTCGGGGGCCCGCCCAGGATGCTCCCTCTCATCAGGGATGTGTCCCTCTCCCTGTCCCTCCTCGCTGAAGCCAATAAAAACCTTAAAAATTAAGAAAAAAGGAAGACTGGTCTCCCCTGAATGGGACCTGCACCCTCCCGCACCCCGACAGGGCCGCAGGGGCGATTTGGGGACCAGCAGGTTCTGGGGTCCCCGTCCGAGCTCCTGCCCCCCTGGGGTGCGCGGGGGGAACAAGCGACCGGACTGGCCCGGGAGCCGCCTGGCGGCCAGGCACCTGCGGGGACGGAGCTGAGGGCCTCCCCCGGGGTGCCCAGTGGTCCCGGCCCATCTGGGCCCGCCCCGCTGCCCCCAGGCAGGGCCCCGGGCAGGCTGGCCTGGGATTGCGGCCCCTCGCTGCCCTCCTGCTCAGGCCGGGGCGTGGAGGGTCACACTGATGGGGTGGAGGCACGGGCGGAGTGGACAGGGGCGGAGTGGACGGGCCGCAGGCGGCGGGGGCGTGGCTGCGGGCCCCGGGGCAGGGCCTCTGGGCGGCAGGTGGAGGCCTGGTGCAGACCTGACCCCAGGCTGGGCCGGAAGGCTGAGCCTGGTCCCGCCTGGAGCTGAGGGCGCTGCTTTGGGCCCTTGGAGGCTGGGGGTGTGAGTGTGTGTGTGTGTGTGTGTGCTAGGCATTTTATTTTATTTTATTTTATTTTATTTTTTAAATTAGTGTCTTCACTGATTAAGGTATCACATATTTGTCCGTAACCCCCCATTCCAATCCCTGACATCCCCCCACCCCCTGTTGTCCTTGGCCACTGGTTAGGCTCATATGTGTGTGTGTATTTTTTTTTTATATATATATTTTTATTGACTTTTTACCGAGAGGAAGAGAGAGAGATAGAGAGTCAGAAACATCGATGGGAGAGAAACATCCATCAGCTGCCTCCTGCACACCCCCCACTGGGGACGTGCCTGCAACCAAGGTCCATGGCCTTGATCGGAATCGAACCCGGGGCCCTTCAGTCCGCAGGCCGACGCTCTGTCCACTGGGCCGCACCGGTCGGGTGTGTGTGTGTTTAAATCGCTCGATTCCTCAGTTTATGGGGAACCACGGACGCACCCCGTGGTCTCCTGGTTTCTGATGGAGGATGGTGAGTCCTCCAGTGCAGTGCCCGGCCTCTCCCGGCCTCGGGGGCAGGGCACCTCCCTCCGGCTCCCCGTCTGTCCTCACACGGTCAGCCGTTCCTTCCCCACCTTCGGGGGAGGGGGGGGTGCAGCTCCGGGTGCCGGCCGGCGTGGCCCGGCTCCGTGGTCCGGCCCGGGGGTGTGGACCTGAGCGGCTCCCCTTCTGCTTTTCCTCGGGGTCCGATCGTACTGGGGTCAGTTAGGTACGCATCCGTCATTGTTTGAGGGGAAGGTGTCGCCGCCCTGGAGGGAGGGAGGGAGGGAGGGCGTATGGGCGGGCAGGAGGGCGCCATGCGGTGACCGGGACGGTGACCGGGGCTGGAGCTGTCCCCTCGGAGGCGTCGCCGGGGCGTCATGGGTGCCGGCGGAGCAGGGAGCTTCCCGCTCCTGCTTCTCTGGGACCCACACGGCTTTCTCTCCCAGAGTTCGGCGTCCACCTGGCCGAGCTGACCGTGGACCCCCAGGGGGCCCTGGCGATCCGCCAGGTAAGTCCGGCCGCCGGTCCAGGTCAGGGCCACTCCCTGCCCGTGGAAGGGGAGCTGCCCTGGGGGGGAGCGCAGAGCCCGTGTGTGCGTGACCCGGGGTTCGCACCGGGTAGGCGGGCGGGTGCCTGGCGTGTCTACGTGTGAACGTGCCTTTTCTCGCTGTGGACACACGTGTCCCCTGCAGCTGGCCTCGGTCATCCTGAAGCAGTACGTGGAGACGCACTGGTGTGCCCACTCGGACAAGTTCCGGCCCCCGGAGACCACGGAGAGGGTGAGGCGGCCGCTGGCCGGCGCCCCCAGGCGGGGGGGGGGGGGGGGGGCGGGGGGCGGGGCCGTCCGGACAGTCCGTAAGCCGCGCAGCAAGGACGCAGGCTGTCGGGGCCTCTCGCCGGGTCAGCCAGCCTCAGCCGGGCGGGGCCCCCCAGAGCCCGCTCAGCCGGTCTGAGCCAGTCTGAGCCCGGCGGCCGCCCCGCAGGCGAAGATCTTCATCCGGGAGCTGCTGCCCAGCGGGCTGAGGGAGTCCATCAGCAAGGTGCGCTCCAGCGTGGCCTACGCCGTGTCCGCCATCGCCCACTGGGACTGGCCCGAGGCCTGGCCCCAGCTCTTCAACCTGCTCATGGAGATGCTGGTGAGCGGAGACCTGAACGCAGTCCACGGCGCCATGCGCGTGCTGACAGGTGAGGGGCCTCCTGGGTGCGCGGGATCTCCCGGCGCGGCCGCACAGGCTACACACACACACACTCTCACACTCACTCACACACCTCACACACACACATACTCTCACTCATACACACACACTCACACTCACACACACTCACACACACACTCACACACACACACTCACACACACACACTCACACTCACACACACACACCTCACACACACACTCACACACTCACACTCACACACACACACTCACACACACACTCACACACTCACACTCACACACTCACACACTCACACTCACACACACACTCACACACACACACACACACACACACTCACACTCACACTCTCACACACACACACTCTCACACTCACACACCTCACACACACACATACTCTCACTCATACACACACACTCACACTCACACACACTCACACACACACTCACACACTCACACACACACACACACTCACACACTCACACACACACACTCTCTCTCACACACACACACACACACACTCTCTCACACACACACACACACACTCTCACACTCACACACACACACACACTCACACTCTCACACACACACACACACACACACACACACACACACACTCACACTCACACTCTCACACACACACACACACCCGTCACGGGCCTCCTTCGGGGCCTGGGAAGGTTTCCTTCCTCCGTCTCGTGTCTTCCCCTTCGTCTGACTGTCCCCGTCCTGCCGCACAGTTGGTAGCCTCCTTCCCGGCCGGCCCGCAGGCCGGTCTGCACCCGTTGCCGCTGCTGGGGAGCTGCCCCGGCAGCAGCATGAGGCCCCCGCTCACGGCCTCCCCCGGGCAGACGGTGCTCCCTCCCTCCCTCCGCAGAGTTCACGCGGGAAGTCACGGACACGCAGATGCCGCTCGTGGCCCCCGTCATTCTGCCGGAGATGTACAAGATCTTCACCATGGCCGAGGTACGGGGCTCCGCCCGCCGCCCTCCTGCGCCCTGTGGGCCCCAAAGGTCCTGTCCCCCGCGGGCTGCGGACGGGCTCGGACGGCTCGTTCACGTCCCAGCAGCCGGGGGGAGTGGGGGGCCAGGGGGGTGCAGGCCGTGCCGGGCCGGGCTTCCCGTCGGCTCGCCCCCGAGGGCGGTGGGCGTGGAAGGCCCATCCGCCGAGTCCCAGCCTCTGCGCCTCCCGCTCACCGAAGGCGGGACCTGTCCCACGGCCGGAGCGGACGACCTCCCGTCCCGTCTTCCCGCCTTCCCGCCACGGTGCTCGGCGCCGTCCCACACGCCGCCTCACGCCGCCCGCTCTCCCAGGTGTACGGCATCCGGACCCGCTCCCGCGCCGTGGAGATCTTCACCACGTGCGCACACATGATCTGCAACATGGAGGAGCTGGAGAAGGTGCGGGGCCTCCACCGCGGGCAGCAGGGCTGCGCGGGCGCACGCGGCCCGGGCGTGGGCACACGGGGCCCTGGGGTGACTCGGGCTTCGGTGGCTCGGGTCCTGCAGGAGCCGGCCGTCTCCCAGCACCTCGCCCTGCTCTGTGCACGCGCCTGCCCAGAACTGGCCGTGTGTTTGGCCTCGAGGGGGCGCTCACCGGGAGCCCCGGCCCGGGCTCCGGAGGGGCTGGGAGGGGGTCCCGTGTGGAGCTTTGAGGGGGTCGTGCGCAGGGAGGAGCCCCGGGGGCCGGCGGAGGGCCTGCCCGGGCTCCGGAGGGGCTGGGAGGGGGTCGTGTGCAGGGAGGAGCCCCGGGGGCTGGCGGAGGGCCGGCCCGGTCTCCGGAGGGGCTGGGAGGGGGTCCCGTGCGGGGCTTTGAGGGGGTTGTGCGCAGGGAGGAGCCCCGGGGGCCGGCGGAGGGCCGGCCCGGTCTCCGGAGGGGCTGGGAGGGGGTCCCGTGCGGGGCTTTGAGGGGGTCGTGCGCAGGGAGGAGCCCTGGGGGCCGGCGGAGGGCCTGGCCGGGCTCCGGGGGGGCTGGGAGGGGGTCCCGTGCGGGGCTTTGGGGGGATCGTGTGCAGGGAGGAGCCCCGGGGGCCAGCGGAGGGCCTGGTCGGGCGGCGTCCGGCTGACTCGGCGCTCTGGCTCCAGGGGGCGGCCAAGGTGCTCATCTTCCCGGTGGTGCAGCAGTTCACCGAGGCCTTCGTGCAGGCCCTGCAGATCCCCGACGGGCCCACCTCCGACAGCGGCTTCAAGATGGAAGTCCTCAAGGTGAGCCGGGGCCTCGGCGGCCGGCGCAGCGTGGCCCGAGGGCGCCCGCGCCCTGACCGCCGCCGTGTCTCCCGGCACAGGCCGTGACCGCCCTGGTGAAGAACTTCCCCAGGCACATGGTGTCCTCCATGCAGCAGATCCTGCCCATCGTCTGGAACACGCTGACGGAGAGCGCGGCCTTATATCCTTCCCGCTGGCCCGTGGCGGCTGGCCCGGTCCCCGTGTCAGCCGTGTCTCCCCCCTGTCCCCTCCCCCGGCTGTGCGTGCGGCAGGTTGGCTTCCTTCACTCCCCGTCATACTTACGTGAGGACAGAGGTCAACTACACGGAGGAGGTGGAGGACCCCGTGGACTCGGACGGTGCGTGCGTGGCCGCGCCAGGAGGGCCGGGCTCGCTCTCGGCGCCTGGCGTCGGGTTCCGCGTGCCTCAGGTCCCGGCAGACGAGTCCCCAGGGACGGGCGGCCCCCGGGGAGCGGCGTTCCCGGGGACGGGCAGCCCGGGAGAGCGGCGTTCCCGGGGACGGGCGGCCCGGGAGAGCGGCGTTCCCGGGGACGGGCGGCCCCCGGGGAGCGGCGTTCCCGGGGACGGGCGGCCCCCGGGGAGCGGCGTTCCTGGGGACGGGAGTCGCCGGTGTCACCGGCCACGTCGCCGTTCCCAGCCTCGTCCCGTCCTCCGCGCTCCTGTCGCTCACGCTGTCGGCGCTTCCTGCAGGCGAGGTCCTGGGCTTCGAGAACCTCGTCTTCAGCATCTTCGAGTTCGTCCACGCGCTGCTGGAGAACAGCAAGTTCAAGAGCACGGTGAGGAAGGCCCTGCCGGAGCTCATTTACTACATCCTGCTGTACATGCAGATCACCGAGGAGCAGGTGAGGCCGGGGTCCTGACCCTCCTGCGGCTTCGCGGCCTGGCCCTGCACCCGGCCCGCAGGGCCGCGGCCGAGGAGGGGCTGTGAATGAAGGGCCCGTGAGGCAGGCGGGGGAGTGGCGCGGTCAGCCACGGCGTGCCGTCACCTCCGCGGCGAACCCCATCGGCGGCGGGGGTCTGAACGGGGAGCGGGGGCCCCGCCCGCGGGCTCCGTCCCGCGCGCTCCCTTCCCGGCGGGCACGGACCTGGGTTGCGGGTTTGAACCCGGCTGGTGCATGTGGGAGAGGCAGCCAATCGATGCTGCTTTCCGCTCCATGCTTTCTCCCCTCTGCACTCAGTGCCCGTGCGCAGGGAGGGTGTTTTAAAACTAGCCGCTGGTGGGCGAGCAGAGCCGGTGGCCAGCCTCTCGAGGGCACTGCCTTCGCTCCGGCCTCGGGGGATTTGCTTCTCACACCGAAGAGAAGCGCCCCGAGTCGGCTTCTGTCCCAGAGGTAGAGGGCCGAAGCCCCCAGTGCGTGCAGGGGGAGCGTGGCCGGCTGGCAGCCCCAGAGCCTCCCTCCTGTCCCAGAGGGAAAGGGCCGAGGCCCCCAGCGCGTGCAGGGGGAGCGTGGCCGGCTGGCAGCCCCAGAGCCTCCTCCGTCCTTTCAGATCAAAGTGTGGACGGCCAACCCCCAGCAGTTCGTGGAGGACGAGGACGATGACACCTTCTCCTACACGGTCAGGATCGCCGCGCAGGACCTGCTGCTGGTGAGGCCCCCCCTCCCCCCGGGCGTCCCCCAGGGGTAACGGCGGTCTCAGGTGAGGTTGGAGGGTCAGGATCGCCGCGCAGGGCCTGCTGCTGTCCCCTCTGAGGGCACAGCAGCTGCAGAGACAGGCGCCGCTCTGCCCCCGACCGTAAACAGGAGGGCGTGTCCAGGACACTCGGGCTCAGCCTGTGAGGACGGGCCGTTCCGGGCGCAGTCCCGCGTGCGCGCAGTCCGTGTGCGCACAGTCCGTGAGCGCGCAGTCCGTGAGTGCGCAGTCCGTGTGCGCACAGTCCCTGTGTGCGCAGTCCCGTGAGTGCGCAGTCCGTGTGCACGCAGTCCGTGAGCGCGCAGTCCCGTGAGTGCGCAGTCCGTGAGCGCGCAGTCCGTGAGCGCGCAGTCCGTGTGCGCGCAGTCCGTGTGCGCGCAGTCCCGTGTGCGCGCAGTCCCGTGTGCGCGCAGTCCGTGTGCGCGCAGTCCCGTGAGCGCGCAGTCCGTGTGCGCGCAGTCCGTGAGCGCGCAGTCCGTGTGCGCGCAGTCCGTGTGCGCGCAGTCCGTGTGCGCGCAGTCCCGTGCAGCGACAGCGGGTTTGCTTGGCACAGACCCCAGGAGCTGTCTCTGTCCCCCAGGCCGTGGCCTCGGACTTCCAGGGCGAGAGTGCAGCCGCCCTGGCGGCCGCGGCCACCCGGCACCTGCAGGAGGCCGAGCAGACCAAGAACAGCGGCGCCGAGCACTGGTGAGCGGGCGTCCGGTTCAGAGCGGGTCCCCCGACAGTCTGCCCAGGAGCCGGCGCTCTGCCCCTTCTGAAGCCGTGGGAGAAGGTGGCCGTTTGGTCAGGCTCTCCGCTCGGGGTGAGGGGGTCGGCTGCAGCCTTTCCCGGCGGAACGCGGGCGCGGCCGCTCACGGGGCCTCCGCACACGCAGGTGGAAGATCCACGAGGCCTGCATGCTGGCGCTGGGCTCGGTGAAGT
>CM072940.1:0-7500 GCA_036971965.1 Nyctalus aviator | reverse complement strand
GCGGCCCTTCGGCTGGACTCCGTTCGCTCGGCCACCGCCCCCGAGGTCAGGGCGCGCGTCTGTGAGGACCCAGTGGGCGAGGCGGGACGTGGGGTCTGTGCTGTGAGACGAGGTCCCGCCTGCGCAGACCCGGGGCGCCGGGCCCCGTCGCTGACTGCGCCTGCCCTGCCCTGCCCTCCCCAGAACGGCGGCGAGTGCCTGCGGGCCTACGTGTCGGTGGCGCTGGAGCAGGTGGCGCAGTGGCGGGACGAGCAGGGCCACGGCGGGCTGTGGTACGTGATGCAGGTGGTGAGCCAGCTGCTGGATCCCCGCACCTCCGAGTTCACGGCCGCCTTCGTGGGCCGCCTCGTCTCCACCCTCATCAGCAAGGCGGGCCGCGAGCTGGGCGAGAACCTGGACCAGATCCTGCGCGCCATCCTCAGCAAGATGCAGCAGGCGGAGACGCTGAGCGTCATGCAGGTGGGGGCGCCGCGCCGGCGCCGAGAGCCCCGGGAGACGGGCGGGCCCGGCGGCTCCGCCCCGGCCTGACGGCGCCTCCCCCCGCGCAGTCCCTGATCATGGTGTTCGCCCACCTGGTGCACACGCAGCTGGAGCCGCTGCTGGAGTTCCTGTGCAGCCTGCCCGGGCCCACCGGCAAGCCCGCCCTGGAGTTCGTGATGGCCGAGTGGACGAGCCGGCAGCACCTGTTCTACGGCCAGTACGAGGGCAAAGTCAGGTGCGCCCCGTGGGCGGCCCCCGCCGGCCCCCCAGCCCGAGGCTGTTCCCCTGAGCCCCTGCCCTGGCTCTGCCCGGCGCCCCGCCCGGCGCTCCTCCCCGCGGCCCTGGGGCGCGCGCGCACACACACACACACATACACGCACATATACATACGCACACACACACATGCACACATATACACGCGCGCACACACATACACACACACACACATATATACACACACACTCACCCGAACTCTGCTTTCACATCAGTCTCTGGTGTAATGCTCGTCTCTGTGGGTGACCCCTGGGTGCTGGCCTCCGGGAGGGTGGCCCCGGGGTGCTGGCCTCCGGGTGTTGGCCTCTGGGTGCTGGGGGGGCGTGGCCTCCGGGTGGGTGACCCCTGGGTGGTGGCCTTGGGTGGTGGCCCCCGGTGGGTGGCCCCAGGGTGCTGGCCTCCGGGTGCTGGCCTCCGGGAGGGTGGCCTCCGGTGGGTGGCCCCTGGGTGCTGGCCTCCGGGAGGGTGGCCCCCGGTGCTGGCCCCCGGTGCTGGCTGAGGGCTGCCCGCTGTGCCTGCAGCTCGGTGGCCCTGTGCAAGCTGCTCCAGCACGGCATCAACACGGACGACAAGCGGCTGCAGGACATCCGTGTGAAGGGCGAGGAGATCTACGGCGCGGACGAGGGTGTGCGCACCCGCTCCAAGGCGGCCAAGAGTGGGTGACCCGGGGGCGCCCGGTCCGGCGGAGCCGGCGGGGGGACTGCCGAGCGCCCCTGCAGCCGGCGTGGCCGCGCCGCGTCTGACCGGCCTTCTCCGCAGACCCCGAGCGCTGGACCAACATCCCTCTGCTGGTCAAGATCCTGAAGCTGGTCATCAACGAGCTGTCCACCGTCATGGAGGCCAACGCTGCCCGCCAGGCCGCCCCCCCGGAGTGGGGCCCAGGTGCTCCGCCCCCCGGGCCTGCATCCCCCGGCCTCGGGCTGTCCCCGCGCCCCGGCCCCGTTGTCATCCCCTCCCCGCCCCTGCCCCCTCCCTCCCCGCTCTGCCCCCCTACCCCCGCCCCTGCCCCCCTCCCTCCCCACTCCTGCCCCTTCCCTCCCCGCTCTGCCCTTCTCCCTCCCCGCTCTGCCCCCCTCCCTCTCTGCCCCTGCCCCCCCTCCATCCCAGCCCCTGCCCCCTCCCTCCCTGCTCTGCCCCCCTCCCTCCCCGCTCTGCCCCCCTAACCCCCGCCCCTGCCCACCTCCCACTCCGCCCCTGCCCCCCCTCCATCCCCGCCCCTGCCCCCTCCCTCCCCACTCTGCCCCCCTACCCCCCGCCCCTGCCCGCCTCCCACTCCGCCCCTGCCCCCCCTCCATCCCCGCCCCTGCCCCCCTCCCCGCCCCTGCCCCCTCCCTCCCCGCTCTGCCCCCCTACCCCCTGCCCCTGCCCGCCTCCCTCCCCACTCTGGCCCCCTCCCTCCCCGCTCTGCCCCCTCCATCCCCGCCCCTGCCCCCCCTCCCCGCCCCTGCCCCCCTCCCTCCCTGCTCTGTCCCCCTCCCTCCCCGCCCCTGCCCACCTCCCTCTCCGCCCCTATCCCCCCCCCCCAGCTTGAAGGACACCCGCTCTGCCTCCGAGCTCCCCGGGTTTGCCGTCCGGTGTGCCGTGGGGGCTGCAGGCCGCCGTCAGACGGCCCGTCGCCCGCTCACGCTGGGGCGGGACGTGTGGCTGAGCTGCTCTCCTCCCCAGACGACTCCAATGACATGTGGGAGGACGAGGACCAGGAGGACCAGGAGGACGAGGAGGAGGGCGGCGGCCTGGCGGGCCAGCTCCTGTCCGACATCCTCGCCACGAGCAAATACGGTGAGCGCCCGCCCTGCCTGACCCCCACCCCCCGTGTGACCCCGCCCGCCTGCCCGCCCGGGTGCCGCGGCGGCCCTGCCTGACCCCACCCCCCACCCCCGTGTGACCCCGCCCGCCTGCCCGCCCAGGGTGCCGCGGCGGCCCTGCCTGACCCCCCCCCCCCCCGTGTGACCCCGCCCGCCTGCCCGCCCGGGTGCCGCGGCGGCCCTGCCTGCCTCACACACACACACACACACACACACACACACCCGGTGTGGCCGCGCCGGCCCTGCCTGACCCCACCCCCACCCCCCCCCGACAGAGGAGGACTACTACGAGGACGACGAGGAGGACGACCCCGACGCCCTCAAGGACCCGCTCTACCAGGTGGACCTGCAGGCCTACCTCACGGACTTCCTGTGCCAGTTCGCACAGCAGCCCTGCTACGCCGCCTTCTCCGGCCACCTCAACGACGGCGAGCGGCGGGTGCTGCAGGCCATCGGCCTCTAGGGGCCTCCCGCCCCCGCCCCTCCGCCGCCCCGGCCGCCGCCTGGCCACGGCCCGCGCCCCGCCACTCCGCGACGCTGGACAGGACACTTCCCCGTCCCGCCCGGGAGGGCCGCCTGCCGCCGCCTCCCGCCTGCCCGCCGGAGACGCTGCCGCCGGAGGCCGTGTTCACAGCGGTGGCCCCGGGCCCGGAGCCCGGCCGCCATAAACGGTGTTCCCGCCCCGGTCCCGGGCCTGACTGACCGGAGAGGAGCTTCGCCACAGGACGCCCGGGTCCCGGGGGCGGGGACAGGGCCCTCCCCCGGGCAACACCGCGGCCCGCAGGCAGGACGCCCCTGCCCCCGTGGACGGCGGGCCGCCCAGCCGCCGTGCACACGCACACACGTGCACCCTGTGCACATCCAGGCACGCCGGGAGCCGGGCGGTTGGCTGTCATTTCTCCTGGAAACCGGAGAGGGATTTTCAGAGCCGCCTCTCCCGATATTTAACGCTCCTCCGCGCGCCCGGGCCGCCTCCTCAGGAACACGGCGGCAGCCGCCGCCCGCGGAGGCAGCGTGTATTTTTCTAGGAAGTAAAGGACCTTCACACACCAACGTGTCCTTGCCCCTGCCTGGGCCCTGTGCAGGCCTGGGGCCCGCGGGGCGGGGCGGGGCGGGCGGCCGGCGGCCTAAGGGAGGCTGGTCTGGGGGGGGTCAGGCGAGAGGAGGCGACGTTGTGGGGCAGGGCTCCCTCCCATGGGCCCCCCTCCGGGGCCTGTTTGAACGGCTGCACAGGAAGTGGATGGGGGGGGGCGTTGGTCTGCATCTCCAGGGCAGCGCCTGCCACTCGTGTCCCTGGCGTCCAGCTGCCGTGTCCAGCGGAGGGACGTCCGCCTGCTGCCGGGGCGTTCAGGCCGCCTCTGCCTCCCGTCTTCCTCCACGGGGCCAGTGCAGGGGCCGTGCGCGGCCAGAGGGACCCCGGGACCAGGAGCGGCCGCCCTGGGGAGGGGGCCTGTCCCACAGACGCCGGCATCGGCCCGGGGGCCGCGTCCCATGTCCCCTCACGGCAGGTGCCCGTTCCCGCCGCTGGGCGTTGGGGCGCCTCCGGGTCAGGAGGGAGGGGCCGGCTCCCTCCAGTGAGACCCTCCGTCCAGAGGGGCAGGGCTGCCGGTTAGGAGTCTGTTGGAGGCAGGACGGGGTGTGCTGGGCCCGCAGGCCCGACCCGGGCTGAGGGCTCTCCCGGGGTTTGGGGTCAGCGGACGGAGACCAGGAGGTGGAGAAGGACACAGGCTGGTCCCGCCCATGTGGCGAGTGCCATCCCCAGGGGCGACTCATGGGGCCGGAGCCACGAGGCCCCCACGCCCGGTGAGGCTCGGACCGGCCGCCCCTCCCCGGTGCCACCGCCGGCCGGCAGCCCCTGGTCATCGTGCCCTCCTGTCCCCGTGCCCCCCTTTGGACGGAGCTGGGCCGGGACCCCTCCCAGATGCCCCCGCTGTCAGACAGGCCCAGGAGCCGGGCTGTGGGGGGTCGGGGTCGGGGTCGGATAGGCCTGGGCAGCACCGCCCGGTCCTCCCACCGCCCTGGAAGCAGGGGGGCGTGGCTTCAGGCCCTGTGGTGAGGGCGCAGGGTCCGGGGTGGGGGCCGGTCCTGCCCTGGCCAGGCACGCAGGTGCGGGCAGGTGCCGGGACGTCCAGAGGAGGTGCTGCCAGGAGACGGAGGCAGGGCCTGGGCGGCGCTGGTGCCCACATGCCCGCGGCGGGCGGCCCCTGCGGAGGCACAGCTGGGCACAAAGCTGCTCTGAGCTGCCTCAGAGGGGCCTTGTTCTGGGCGTGGGGGTGGGGCCTCCCAGCCTCTGCCCTCTGCCCTCCCCCGGCGCCCTGGGCCGGGGAGGGTCAGGCCCTGCCCCCCGGGGGCACAGGGTCAGGCTGCCCGGGACGTCACGGAGGGGACAGGCGCAGGACCGGGCTGGGTGGGGCCGGGGGCGGGCCCTGGGCGTGTCACCGCCGCCGGCGGGCAGTCGCCACCAGAGCCGTGCCTGGCAGCGGGCAGCCCCAGCAGCTCCAGGATCCGCACCCTCCTCCCGCCATGCCCCTCCCGGCCGCCGCCCTCCTGCTGCTGGGGGCCCCCCTGGGTAAGGGCAGGGAGCCAGGAGTGGGGTCCCCGGGCCCCTGGGTGCTGGCAGGGGGCAGGAGGGGCAGGATGGAGGCTGGGTCCCTGAGCCCCAAGGGGCAGTTCGTGTTGCCGGTGCCGGTGGGCTGGGGGCCCCGCAGGTGGGGTGAGTGGGGGGCGCTGGGGTGGCCCACAGGGGAGGGGGGGCCGCGGTGGGGCGTGGGGTCGCGGGGAAGGGCCCTGGGGGGCTAAGGGAGCCGGGGACCAGCCTGGCAGCCCCCCCCCCCCCAGCGCTGGCCGGCACCGGCTGCCTGGGGTACCTGGACGAGGAGGACGCCTGGCACCCTGGCTTCAGCTGCCAGCCCTTCACCTTCTGCTGCGGGACCTGCCGCCATCGCTACTGCTGCCGCGACCTGAGCCTGCTCATCTCCGAGCTGCAGCAGAAGCGCTGCCTGGGCTTCAGGTGGGCGGCCCGCTCCACTCCGCTCCGGCCCTGCCCCGCAGCCACCTGGGCCGGCCCTCCTCCCTCCCTCCCTCCCTCTCTCCGTCCAGTCCCGCCACCTCCGCCTCCCCTCCGGCCCTGCCCCGCAGCCACCTGGGCCTGGCCCTCCTCCCTCCCTCCCTCCCTCCCTCCATCCAGTCCCGCCACCTCCGCCTCCCCTCCGGCCCTGCCCCGCAGCCACCTGGGGCCGGCCCTCCTCCCTCCCTCCCTCCCTGCCTCCCTCCCGCCACCTCAGCCTCCCCTGAGCTCCTGAGTTCTCCGCTGCTTCCCAGGATCTGAAAACCCCCCCGAAGGGCCATGCCCCTGCGCCTCGGCCGGCGGAGGGAGCGGTCTCCCCGGACGGAGCCCGGTCGGGAGTCTCCCGTCCCCCGTTCCTGGTGGAGGGAGAGGCCCCCCAGGACGGAGCTCAGTCGGGGGTCCCCCGTCCCCTGTGCCTGGCGGAGAGGCCCCCCCGGGACAGAGCCCGGTCGGGGGTCCCCCGCCCCCCGTGAGAGCCGCAGTGAGAGGACCCGTTGTCTCCAGCCCCAGGTTCACGGCGGGCCTGGCCGCCGCCCTGACCCTCTTCCTGGCCGTGGTGGCGGCCGCCGCCGGCTGCTTCTTCTGCACCTGCCGCTACCTGGCCCGCCGGCGCCAGCGGCTGCAGAGCCCGTTCGCAGGTACGGCCGGGCGGGCGGCCCGGGAGCCGGCGGGGCGGCTCTGTGCACACACCTGCGGCCGCTCGACCCGCACCCGCGTTTGTGCGGGTCTGAGCCCTGGGCGCCGGTGCCCGTGGGTGATGGGCCTGCGAGGTCCATGTGGGAGGGGCGGGTGGGGGGCTCACCTGGGCTCCCTCAGAAGGGGTGGCGGCGCCCCCTGGAGGCGGGGCTCTCACGCTGACCTTGTCCCCCCGCCCAGGCCAGGAGATCCCAATGACGGGCGCCCTGGTGCAGCCGGTGTACCCGTACCCGCCGGACCCCAAGGCGGGCCCCGCCCCCCCACCCCCGGGCTTCCTGTGCTCCCCCAGTGCTCCTCCCCAGCCTCCTCTCTACCCGGCAGGGCCCCCCGTCTACAGCCCTGCAGGTGAGCGAGCATCCGGCCCTTCCTCCCCCTGCCCCTCCCCTGCCCAGGACCTCCCCGTCCGTCCCCGGCCCCCGTGTCGCCCTGGGCCCCTCCGATGCCCTCGGCCTCAGCTGAGACCCCCGGGCTGGCTCCTCCCCAATCCCACGCTCCCCTCACTGCTCCGGTGGCCAACGTCCTGTCTCCTTGGCTTCCAGCTCCGCCCCCTTACCTGCCACCGCAGCCCGCCTACCCCGGAGCCTGAGGGAGCCTGAGGGACGCCCGCTGCCCTCCCAGGCCCGCCCGCGTCTGCCTCCGGCCCTGGCGGTGCAGGGGCCACCCCCCAGCGGCCCCCAGCCAGCCGCCCCGGGGCCTGCAGGGAACTCGCCCGGAAGGAGGGCTGCTGGGCCTGGCGCTGCTGCACCGTCTTCATTTCTCCGGGGGCCCCGCCCGGCCCTCCGCTCCCAGGCCCCCTGCGTGCCCCGGGCCGTGGGGGGCTCTGTCAGCTGCCCCGCTGGGCCGCCATTAAAGCTGAGAGGCAACTCACGTGGTCCCTGCTCCTCACCGTCCAGCCCGGCTGCCGGCCCCACGCCCGAGAGGGCAGGAGGGGGCAGGGGCAGGCCCAGCATCCCGCCCCCCCGCCCCCCCGCAGGCGGGCACCCGGGCCAGGGCTGGTCCACCTGCAGAGCTTCCTCCCCGCCCACCCGCCCGGCCTGGGACCCGTCAGATGTGCGGCTGCCCCTCCCTGCGGGCCCCGAGGTCCACCCGGGCCCCCGAGTCCCGGCTCCGCTCAGGGGCAGGGAGGGTGTCCTGAGGGTGGGTGCCCCCTCTTCGGAGGGCCCAGGGCAGAGTCTGCAG